>JAVJIF010012781.1:0-141330 GCA_038442645.1 Agave tequilana | reverse complement strand
CCGTAGATGTTTATATTTGATGTCCATGAGGGGAGGGGATATATTGACGTATTTGTTATTGGGTCAGATATTGTTTTTTTATTGAAATACAACTGATGTATCATTAACAGATAATCTGAAGGGTTCATCTTGTACTTGTTTACTATGTATACATGCACATTACAGTATAGAATGTTATTATATTGGTTTGAAATGCTATCATATACTTGTTTACTACAGAAAGCTATCATGTACTTGTTGTGATGGTTTCCAACAAATAGTCCTGCAGTGGCGTGACTTGGGGATGATTTTCGGTATATAAGATTGTGAAATTCATTATGGCATGTTGAAAAAAGGCTGCAAACCGTCGTAAGTCGTAAAACTTTTATTTCATTTAGCGGTGTTTGTTTCGTTAAAAAATAATTGGGAAAATATTAATTCATTGTCGTAATATTATAATTGTTCTTTGTGTTCACATGAGTTCATTATATTTTTACTTTGTTCATTTTCTTATAATTTGCAATACTAATGTTTTATTAGTATTCTGAAAGTGTTATTAATATTATATAGATTATTTTTCAAATTATTATTTTTTGTCCGGTTTATATTTTCATCTTATATATACGAAATAAAGTCATTCTTTATTAAAATAATGTTAGAAATAAAATGTGCAGTTTAATAATATTTTAACTCAAAGTTGTTAATAGATTTTAATTTAGCATATTATATTTAATTTAATCGTATTTAACATACCATAATCACTGCTACGGTGTTTGTGGTCAACTTTTTCACTTACATTTTACATTACTAACCAAACACCGTAAAACGCAATATCCTTTCTCATTTACAATTTCACTTTACAACCAAACACCGTAAAACGCAATATACTTACCATTTACACTTTTACTTTACCAACCAAACACCGTAAATCACAATATACTTTACCATTTTCACATACTTTATCAACCAAACACCGTAAAACATAATATATTTCCATGCTACAGTTCTTTTTTCCCACTTTCATTTTACGACTTACGATTTGTGACGTTTTGCGGCGAAACAAACAGACCCTATAATAAAAAAGTAACCGACCGTAAGTAAAACCTACCTGACTCACATAAGATCACAACTTGTTCTATTTCTTACACACCTCATCAGGATCTGGAACCCCAATACTTGTTCCATGAGGAGCTTTTATTGCAATAAGCGTGGAATTCTATTGGGAAAAAGAAGAAATTCTTAGGATAACTTCAAAACATTTACAAGCAAATCAGAGGTAAATTATAGATATCCAACAAAATCAAACCTGAAAGCACGGAAGACTATTGATATCTTCCTTAGAGAGGTAGAGTAACCTAATGCAGTTAATGGCCGTCAATAGAAAATTAGAAACAAATAAAAGAGGCATGTTAAAGTGTAAGGCAAAACAGCCTTTTCAGATGGTAACTTACTTCGGATCGTTTTCTTCCTTCAAACCCTAGGATTTTCTTGCATCTCCCTAAAAAAGCATTCAATGTTATCTAAGGGACTGGAAAGCTGTGTTAAGTTTTCAGAACTAACCTTATCATTCTATCAATTCTGCACTCCCCCTTGAATAGAGCTTCGTTTGCAACCTGCAAAGATTTTTAGAAGCAATGCACCATTAAAAATTGCACCAGAATGTCAAATGTTGCAGCAGAACAGACGGAGCATGAGTATGAGAAAATACATGCATACATGACCCAAGGTATCATACAAATGAATTATTAATATATCTATGCATAAGATAATGCCTTTACGCACTGTTCTGCATTAAACATCAATATTTCTCTCTAATCTTCCATCTTTCCCATTACTCCTGCAGTAGTCGTGTGAAATACCAAATGCAGAATTTAAGGGAGGCATAGAAGAGACAGATGTCGTGCATGCTAGTGAAAGATAAATTCAACTCGCGGTGATAAAGGAAGAACGACATGATTCAAGTTCACATTTAAGAATGCTAGTACACAAATTCCCACAAGCGCATTCGAAGCTGCAAGAATCTACTGGACTCCATAACGCAGACTTTTAATTCTTAGACATTAAAAACCTGATCTCTAGCAGAATTGCATTCTGCCTGTATGGTGATATAGATCTAGGCAAATCACACAAAAAAAGAGAGGCAGCCAGCACTTGGAGTGGGATGTAATTAGGGTTTGAAGGATTTTATCTTGCTGACCAGAACTCAGAACACAGGAACATAAGAAAGAAAGAAGATAGAGATTTCAGCAAATCTAATTTAAAGAGTTTCTCTTGTTGAACAGAACTCAGAACAAAGGAAACATAAGAAAGAAGAAGATAGAGATGAAGAGAAGGATAATGGAATCCAGTCCTCAGCAAAACTAAAAACATTTCAATTTTTACAAGACCAGAGGTAAGACTGAATCAAATCACTAATTTACTGAACACACTCATATTTTAATAGTTTCAGAATCAAATTAAACAAACCAATTTCTTAAACAAAATAAACAACAAGAAGAAGAACACAAAGAAACATAAGCAACACACCAGATGTTTGCTCCAGCATCAAACGGCCGAGCTCTGATCTCCACACTTTGCGCAGCCCGTGGCTCTTCATGCAATGGGGACTGAACGCAGTTGGACCTCTCACGCGCACAACCCCAGCTGCGTTTTCTACTAGTGGCCACCGACTATTTTACCAAGTGAATTGAGGCAATATCACTCTCCTATGTCAGCGGGCAGCAGATTGTCAAGTTCCTCTGGCAGAGCATAATATGCGCTTCGAGATTCCCACATTATCATCTCAGACAACGGAACTAAATTCGTCAGTAAGCAAGTAGCCAGCTTTTGCGCCAAATACATCGCCCACCAATTCTCCTCACCTTATTACCCTCAAGGCCTGGTCAGGCTGAAAGCTCAAATCAGCAACCGCACCATTCTCGCTAACCTATGCAAAAGTTTGACAAAACTAAGGGCAAATGGGAGAAAAAACTCCCTGGAGTATTATGGGCCTACAGGAGCACAAACGCGTTCCGACCGGAGAAACTCTATTCTCATTGGCATACGGGACGGAGGCTATTATCCCAGTCGACATCAGCATGCCCACATTCTGGGTAGAAGGAGTGATCCCAGATCAGAACGATACTTACTCCGTCTGATGCTGGACACTTAGAGGAAAAGCGTCAACATACCCAAATCCGTATCGCGACATATCAATAGCAAATCTGGGTGACTCATCACAAGAAGGTGAAGCCTAAGTAATTCCTGGTCGGGGACCTGATCCTGAGGCGCATGATTCAGAGCACCCGACAGAAGGATCACGGGAAGTTGGGGCCAACTGGGAGGGTCCTACATCATTATTGCTCGCGGAGGCAACGGGTCCTACACCCTAACCGATCAGGGCGAGAATTAACTCAATAAGTAGTGGAATTCCTTTCACTTAAAGCGATATTATATGTAAGTCATGTAACCTTCAATGAAGGATGATTTTCTACTTGCATTTCTTCCAGCTCCGGTATCTACCCAAAACATAGTGCACAGTCTCCACAACTACATGGGTCCTCTACACCCTGACTGCGCCCCTCGAGGAACCTCCTAAAAGATGAAGGTTCGCCCACGCCGGTTGTTCAGCTCCAGCCTATAATGGGTTAACACCACGATGACTGCCTAAGAAGGCCCACAGCCTACATGGGTCCTCTACACCCTGATGGCGCCCCCTGAGGAACCACATAAAAGAGGCTCGCCCACGCCGGCAGTTCAGATCCAGCCTATGACGGGTTAACATCCTGATGACTGCCGAAGAAGGCCTGCAGCCTAAATGGGTCCTCTACACGCAGACGACGCCCCTCGGGGGAACCTCTTGAAAGATAGAGGCTCGCCCACGCCGATTGTTCAAGTCCAGTCTATAACTGGTTAACACCCGATGGCTGCTTGAGCAGGCCCGCAGCATACATGAGTCCTCTACACCTGACGGCGCCCCTCGGGGAACCTCCTGAAAGATGGAGACTCGACCATGTTGGTTGTTCAGGTTAGCCTATGACGGGTTAACACACGATGACTGCCTGAGTAGGCCCGCAGCCTAAAGGGGTCCTCTACACACTAATGGGGCCTCTCGGAGAACCTCTTGAAAGATGGAGGCTCGCCCATGCCGGCTGTTCAGGTTAAACTTATGACGAGTTAACACCCTTATGACTGCCTAAGCAGACTCGCTACCTACACGGGTCTTCTACACCCTAACGGTACCCTTCGGGGAATCTCCTGAAAGATGGAGCTCGCCCACACCGGCTTGCAGGTCAAACTATGATGGGTTAACACCTGATGCCTGCCTGAGCAGGCCCACAGTCTACATGGGTCCTCTACACTCTTAAGACGCCCCTCGGGGAGCCTCCTGAAAGATGAAGGCTTGCTCATGTCAGCTATTCAGATCTAGTCTATGACGGGTTAACACCCCATGACTGCCTGAGCAATCCCGCAGCCTACACAGGTCATCTACACCCTAATGGCGCCCCTCAGGGAACCTCCTAAAAGAGGGAGGCTCCCTCACGCCGGTTGTTCAGGTCCAGCCTATGACGGGTTAATACCCTAATGACTGGCTGAGCAAGCCAGCAGCCTACACGAGTGCTCTACACCCTGACGGCACCCTTCAAGGGACCTCCTAAAAAAGGGAGGCTCGCCCACGCTGGCTGTTCAGGTCCATCCTATGATGGGTTAACACATCGATGACTGCCTGAGCAAGTCTGGAGCCTATGCGAGTCATCTACACTCAGACGACAAACCCTCAGAGAACTCTTAAGAGACGAAGTCTTACCCGATGAATCTCTCTGAGCTCATCCTACAAGGATCCTCTACACCCTAGCGGATAACTCCCCACCCGAGGATCCCCCAGCAGGCCCCACCAGGGGCCACGTACTGAGTCATTTGTAGTACTATGAATCTAGATAGCTCATGAGAAGTAATAAGATCACAACCACAAACAAGGCAAGATTCAAACAAAACTATCATTGATTATCCTCTCTATGTATTACAAAAGCTGTAAGATTATATTTCTCCTCTTAGAAGTACGAATACATCTAAACATGTGATATAAAAACAAGTTTAGGTTTTACATGTTTACATTCTTCCTGAGAAAAAAAGCAGGGGCACCTGTTATCACATCCTCGATCGTGTCCTGGTGATGACCCCTAAGCAAGCAATCCCCCCAGAGCCGGACGAGCAAAGATACCGAGAACTCCCGAAAGACCGCAGCAAAAGAACCGCGACCAAATTGCAGACTGAAGCCTGTAAGGCAAAAGAGGATACCTATACCAAGACCGTAACTCCTGAGCGAGGTGGACAAGGAGCGGCACCCCATAAGGGCACTGTAGGATGTCTAAAAATTACTGAAGATTAAGCCTCAAATGTAACGGTCCCAGTCTTAGTATTTCCATTATTATTATCATCATTGGTTATTCTTATCTAAGTGTGGGACCCATCAAGATACATACTTCGATTTCTACTAGCGTCAGCCTACTTATGGCTTCACAACATTCCGGGCAAAATATATATATAACCTCGGCATGATTTATATCAAGTTTCAAACTGTCCCAACAACCGGTATGACAATCCATAAGCCTACATAATTCTACTCCATAAGCTCCATATCATTAACAAGATTCAAAGTCAAGTACCTAAAAACACAAGCATTACAATGTAATACAAAAGTTCATGGCAAGCATCAACATAGAAAGTTTTACATAGTATTTCTTAAACAATATACACATAAGATGGAACATGCCGAAAGGTGAAAAATGATCTTCCGCTGCCACCTATCCGTATTTTGCCATTAAGCGGGTCCTTTGCCTTTATCCAAAACCTGAAGGTGATTAATATAATAGGGTGAGGTCAACAGCTCAGTGAGTAAAACAAACAAATATATACATGACCATTTGTATGTCTCTTGGAATTTATTACAAACGTAACAATTATAATTTGTACTATTTTTGTATATTTTTAGATATTTGTTGAAAGTCTTGACCATACACAGTGATTGGTCTTATTAGTCGACTTGCCCTTCCTATATTCGACTAATCTTGTTACTAGTCGACTTATCTTAAAGCTATAGTCGACTAAGCTCTGTCCAAAAAGATATCCACTCTCTGTTGGCTGACTGTAATTAAAGCTAGTCAACTACCCTACTATCTTATAGTCGACTAATCTTTGTACTAGTCGACTTATCACCATCTATAGTCGACTATGTCCTGACCAAAGAAGATGTCCACTCTCTGTTTGTTGCCTATAACTAAAACTAGTCGACTACCCTATCTTATATAGTTGACTAATATTGATTTTCAGAGACTCGCGTACCTGTATCTCACATCTATAGTCGACTTGGCCCATGAGTTAGTCGATTAATCTAGTTAGAATTACCTATACCAGTCGACTCATCACAGAGTCTAATGTTTAAGATTTCTTATAGCTTTATCATGCATTCCCACCTTAACCAAAGAAATAAAATAATTTCAGTTTTATTATTAACATGCTTATTAAACATAAAGTGGGACTCCCCTTTGGTCACCTCTGGTTAAACCCGGTCCCTTCTCCTATACGATAATCAACGTAATATCTCCCCTTCGGTCACCTCCAGTTCAACCCGGTCCCTTCCTCCTATACATTATTCAACATAATATTCTCCTCTTCGGTCCTTCGGTTCAACCCGGTCCCTTTCTCTATTACGTAAGGATTATAATTTTCATGTAATAACAACTTGTAAGGATTCATAAAGCAATATCAACATAAATAATTTTCATGATTTGCAACTTTACATTATGCCAACGGTATGGAGGTCATCAACATGTATAAGTAATAACTTGCTAAATTAACCACATGCGAGCCTTTTCAAGGTAACCATCACATTATGTCATCTTAATTTATGCATAGCCGTATATATGCATAAAATCAAGTATTACGTTTATTCATAGAATATTTCTTCTTAAGAGGCATGTGTTTGACTACCGTGTATGCACAGAATAAAGTTATCAATCCTACACAATAGTAAGCACACATGAAAATAGTTATAACATGTTTACCATAGGATTGTCTATAATGCATACTTAAGATCTAGAAATCATATACATGTATTATCATTTATCCACATCCACTTATAATTAGCAATCTACTTTACTACCTATTATTATTTTAGAGTTTGGATGTTCTGCTCACCCTTGAAGAGAATACTTCCGATTATTAAGCTTTGTTACCAGCTATGTTAGAGTCTACAAGACCATAACAACATCATTAGCAGTATAGTTGAAAGAGTATAAGAGTGGTGTAGTAGGCCTAAGGATTTCTTAGCTTTTTCAACCAAAATCACCCTCCTATCTTGCTAACCTAGGCCAACCTTGTCTTCAAGAATTATCCCGCTAAGGTGATGTTAGATCACCACTTCTCCATACTCTAATAGGTCTTTGGGGGAGATAATGTAGGCAAAGGAAGGCTTCTTAGTATATAAGAAAGAAGGGAAAGAATAGTGAGTGAATGAGAGGGAGAGAGTGAGTGAGTGAGTGAAGAAAATGGAGGGGAAAATTTGGGCTGCTGTTGTTTTTTGTTTTGGCGGCTGCAAAAGAGAAGGGAGGAAAAACTTTGGACTTGGAAATGAATAGAGAGAGTGTAACAGCCTATTTTTTTTATTTATTATTTACTAATTATTATTTCCTCATGATTTTAAGCATCGATTATAAAGGGAATTTATATAATTCCTATTCTTAATTGAATACCAATAATAATAAAGATGACCAAAGAATTAGTATTTTTTTTTTATGAGTTATTTTCATTTTTGGATTTATGGCATAAATTGAAATATATAGAAAATATATATAGGTTTTTATGCCAACATAATTATGATACTTAGTATATGGGAGTATATCTTAGATATTTGCAATTTTAGGTATATCTTATAGTATTCCCAAAATTAGTACATACCTAAACAAATACTATGTATTTGTAGATCAAAATTTTTTTTTACTTTGAGTTAGTGGATGAGTTAGGTATGCATGAAGAGGTGAGGTGTAAGGCTAGGATCATTTTGATCCTAGCCTTGGCCAAGTGGCAAGACTAGTGGAGAGGATGTCTTTGTAATGACTAGGGTTATTAGGGGCTTCTATGCAAAATAACCTCCCCTTACGTTGAGATTCTGAGGGGAGAGTTTCTCTCCTCTCTGTAAAAATAAAGCCTTCTCTCCCAACTGAAACCCTAGATCCACTCTCTCTCTCTCACTCTCTCTCTCCCTCTCTCTTACACCCCCAGCCGAAGCCAAGGGGGCGGCAGCAGCCGCGCGCCACCAGCACAGCCGCGCACAGCCGCGCGGGGGGCCGCGCGCAGCCGCGCGGGGCGGCGCCCAGGCCGCGCGAGGGCCTGGTTAGGGGGGGGACTTTGGCTAGCTGGAGAAGTGAGAAAATTTCAGTTTTTGGGGTGGTTTTGAAGGTGAAATCAGAAGCCCTAATTCTGAATTTCAGTCCCAAAAACCCAAATTTTCTGAAGCTCAATTGGGTTGAAGGTAAGAATGGTTACTTCACTACTTCCTCCCTCTTTATGAGTTATTTCATAACTAAGAATTGCCCTTGTCTTGCTAGGATTTGAGTGGAGGGATTGATCAAAGATCACAAGTGGGAATCCATCTATTAAAGTGAGTAAATTTCTATACTCACTTTACATACCTAATTCATGAATCTAAAATTTAGTAATTGACGTATGAGACTAAGAGGGATTGAAGAAAGTATAATAGAATAGTATAGAGTAGCATGTAAATTAATTTTCATGGGATTGGGACATACTACTTCTCTTTCATTAGAGGGTGGTTACATAAATTGTTTGTGCTATGCATTCGTAAAAATTAGAGTTAGGTAAGTAGCATCGGTAAAGTAAGTGGTGATGGGTGTTGCTAGAATGTAAGTGTGCTTTCGTAGTTATGTTACTGTATGTATGTGTAATGTTAAGTCACTAATCATGATACATAGGTATTTCCGCATGAATCACATTTGTACGAATTACTATGGTAATACCAATATAATAGCATGATTGAATATATGGATGACATGTGAGCATGCGATTTTGTGATCTTGCCAAAACATGCTAATTGTGTAACTTATGCAATGGTATATTTTTGATATGCAACATGTATGAGTGTGTTGATTGTAGGAACTATACGTTAGTATGTTGATTTCCTATGTTTGTCAATTAAGGGGAGGAAGGGGCCGGGCGGGAGCCGTAGGAGGGGGGAAGACGGTGAGTAATGATAGTGCATATTGTTTTTTTAGCATAAGGAGGAAGGGGCCGGGCAGGAGCCGGTAGGTAGGAGAAGACGGGGGTCATGGGAATCACGTATACACATTGCGTGAATATGTATATTAATTCATATGCTATATATATATGAGTCTTGTTGCACTTCTAGGAGGAAAGGGCCGGCGGGAGCCGGTAGGTGGGAGAAGACGGGGGAAAATTAGCACTCTATGATTAGGGTGACATGCAAATGTGCCTTGATAAATAACAAAATATGGTATTATCGGAAAGTGTTGAAAGTGACAATAATTAGTAAAGGCTAAGGCAAGGTAAGAACTTGTGTATATACTAGAAAGAAAACTTTTAATAATCATAAAGAACGCCTAGCAATTATGGCTTGTAATTATTAAATCGGGTAAGGAGGTACCTAAATTCATGTAAGGTTTCTCTCGGTTTCCGCAGGTATGTGTGATAAAATATTCATGATAGCATTTATTTAGTGTTTATGAAATTTACTCGCTGAGCCGTCGAGCTCATTCCTTCATTTTTCCCTTTCAGGTCGGATAAAAGTAAGGCATATTGTAGCTTGGAGTAGTCATGAGCAGGATGGCATATTTTCCATAAAACCTTATCTTTGTTCACTATGTGCATATAAGTATGCTTTATGTCAGCATTACCTAGTTAAATGTACTATGGTGCTACCATCACATGTAAATTTTTGTAATAATTGTAATTAGAACTTGTGGTACATGGGATGTTGGTGAAGTTAAGAACTATGATCATGTGGAGTATTAGTATTGTGGTTAATGGATGCCTTGATGGTTATGTAAGAGAATGTATGGTATAAGTATATTTTGGAACTTCTTACGGTTGAAATGTGGTGCTAGTGAGATCTTCTATATCTTGTGATAAGTAGGCCATGTGGCCGAAATCCTTTATGGACATAAGTAGGCCTTGGAGCCGAATTACTATTGTTGTATGTGGAAAAAAAAAAGTAATATTTTAGAGGAAATGCTGCCGAAATTTTCTAGATTTGAATCAAAGAAAAGATTTGGGAATAAATACGTTATGGATCTAATCTTACTTATTAGAAGCTGGGACCGTTATAGAGAGAGAGAGTGTGTGTGTGTGTGTTACCAAATGAGAATTTTTCTCCCCATTTTTACTCTTTTATACCTCACTTCCTACAATGATATCATGCCAAGTGTCTCTCCCTAAATCATTTCTCTACATCACTACCTTTCTCCTATGGTAAGGCTCCATACTGCCCCCCTTCATGATGCATATGTACCCAACAAGCATGGTGTGTAGTATGGTAGGAAAAAGTCAAAGGTGCATGTGCATATGTACACCTACATACATTTATACTAGTATATACATAGTATAAGGTTTAATGTAAATATCCTACATGGATTTTTGTCTCCACATTATTTCCCTAAGGCACCCAAGTGTATTAATTGGTGATTAATTAAGGCAAGTGTTACATCAGATGCAGGCCTCATGCCAAACTCGAGGGTCATGTTTCAACCGAAAAGCGGATTTCGCATTCTTTGTCAAGTGTGGAAGTCGAGGTTTCAACCTCAAACGCGGACCTCAGCCTGTCCAGTGTTTCAACTCACGTTGGGCCTTAGCCTGTCCAGCGTCCAATTGCAAACGCGGATCTCAACCAGAGTCGCGTTCCAACCTCAAATGCGGACTTCATCAACAACACTACGTGAGGATCGCGTTCTGTGCCAAATATGATAGTCGTGCTATCATCAGTACGCATGCCTCAGGGTTGCGTTTCAACATCAAAATGCAAGCCTGCGTAGCTTCGCATTTCAACTTCAATACAAGCCTGTGAGCTCTGCATTCCAGCATAGACATGAGCCTTTGAGCTCCACGTCTCAACATCGGAGCGAGGTTAATCGGGGCGAAACCAAGCACTCGAAAAACGTGTAATTGATGGAATCAGTGTAAATTATGTATATGCTAATGATCCCTCAATACTTCCGTTATAGCATTGACTCAACGGGTCGAATTCAAGGGATGAGAGGCGATAGAAGCATTAACAGTTCGTTCATGTGCATGTTAACAAGTTCTTCTTTGTTAAAGAAGAGAAAAAGAAAAAAAGAAAAGAAATCCAAAAGTGATAGGTGGAGAAGGTGATGAAAATGGCAATGAAAAACAAATAAGAAGTGGTTGTAAATCGGTGAAAATAAAATAAGAAAATATAAATGAGATAAAAGAAAAATGAAATAAGAAGAGGTTTCGAAAAATTATTTTAGAAGCAAAAGAAAAGAAGAAATAGAAGAGATAAGTGATGAAATAAAAATGGTATTTTATGTTGAAGAAAAGGATTGAAAGCAAAATAAAAGGAGAAGAAGATTTATGGAAACTAACTACTAAATGCTCCACTAATCATGCTAATCTCTTAGTGATAGTTATCTCACATGGATCCTTGGCCATCACTAGCCCTTGACTTCAAGAAGCAATACAAAGTATGTTACATTAGATGGTTCCTCACATTCAAAACTTACATCAAGAGCAAGCTGATACAAATCTTAGATCATCAAAACTTTTAGAAGTAAGTATGAAATAAGAAAGAGTTAGCTTGGTTAGCAAGTTAGCAAGTTAGATCTTAGAATCTATCATCATGATGTTGGTCCAATGGCCTTCCACTCTAGTTTTGATGATGATCAACACTCATGTAGTTATGTTTACTAATATTCTTGTGTTTCTAAGTTTCAGATCATTAACAGGATATTAGTTGGTGATTAGCTTCAACAAGGAGTTTAGAAGCTATTCATGATGATCCGGTGCCAAAGCTTAAAGATCATACCTTTGCACTTGGAGAATCACGGAGTTTGGACCGAGTCTACTTGAAGATGAAGATCGACAAGAAGACTTAGGTATCTAGTTTAGAGTTTGTGTGTTAGATCCATTTGTAAGCTTAGTTTAGTGATATGCTATGTGCACACAAAACACACACGTTTCATGATTTGGTTTTGGTTTTCATGAAGAATAGATCAAAACAAGTTTACATATGTTATATGTATAGTAGATGTTCTCTATTTATACATACATGCTTTAACTTGGTAAACAAACTTATTTTGACTATCCTATTCATGCTTTGGAAAAATCAAGTTTGATAAAAATACAAGTTTTGTTTTGATAAAATTGGCAAGACACAAAAATGAATTGATATGTTGATATATTGTCTTGAAATTTTTATCACATGTTTATGTTTTAACATAAAATGATAAAACAAGTTTTATGGAATTTTCAGAAATGATAAAAGTTTTTTGTAAAATATTTTTCCCAAAATTTCTGACCTGATTTTTGGGCTGACAGGCTGGTCGGTCGACCGTGCCGGTCGACCGCACCAAAGGGCCGGTCGACCGATCCGGTCGACCGATGTGCACAGATGTGCACGTCTGTAAGCACAGAACCGGTCGACCGGGTCGGTCGACCGAGTTGAGAGCTCTGCTCTCGGGAATTTTCGGTCGACCGGGCCGGTCGACCGATAGTGCCCAACGGTCATATTTTTGACGTTGGCGGTCGACCGGGCCGGTCGACCGGTGGCTGTCAGAACTGCCACATCAGCCTAACGGCTAGTTTTCTGGTTTGGCCTATATAAAACCTATTCATTTGGGATTTTGGCCAAGGTTTTTACAAGAGAAAATCCCAGGTTTTCAGAAGTTTAAAACAGTTTTTAAAGAGTTTTTGGGCTTTAAACTTCTCATCTTGATTTGTTTTTGGGTTTTTGGAAAATCAAAGAAAGCTAGGGTTTTGGGAGATTGTTTTGTTTTCATTTTCTAACATTTACAAGTGATTTCCCAAATAGTTTTTCTTTGTTGCTGGTTTCAAAAAACACCTTGTTTCCACACTTGAGCTATATCATCTATCCTAAACTATTAGGATCTTGTTTTGTGGAAAAAGAGAAAAGAAAGGTGTTTGAGGTTGTTGTTGTAAACCCTTGTGTTGTAACCCTCCTTTTATTTGTGAATCCCTCTTCGGTAGAGGTGATCGGAGTGGTATTGGTTTGGATCCCTCAAGTGTGAGGTGATTGGGATTGTGTTTGTAAGCCTCTTAGGTAGAGGTGTGGTTGTTGGTTGACACCTCTAGTGTGAGGTGTTGTGGTTTGTATTGAGAGAGGAGTTCGGTACTCCTTGGGTTGTAAGAAATCCTCTCGGTAGAGGTTCCCTCGGGGGAGTTGAGATAGTGGAAATCCTACACGGTGTGTAGGCGGGGATGTAGAGTTGGGTACTCGAACCTCGAAAACAAATATTGGTGTTTGCGTTTGATCCAATTTCTCGCAACTCTTATCTCTTTACATTTGTGCAAGCATTCATTTCATACAAGCATCATTATTTCATACTTATTATATACTTGCTTGTGTTGCCTTGCATCTTTATATTGCAATTCATTATTATATGCTTGGCTTGATTGTGTGTGTGCATTGTGTTGCTATATCCTTGATTGCTTGGATTGCTTGTGTGTGTGTGCCTAACTTATACTCATCCAACAAGAGCTTCACATAGCGCCTCAACCCATTTCAAGGGGAATCAAGAGGAGTTAGTCCAGAGCCTCGAAAGGGGAATTCGGCTACACTTGTTGTATTGTATTAGTTTGTGCACAATTTGCATTAGCTTCCGCATTTAGCGCACTTAGTTTGCATTTAGTTTCTTAGATTAGCACTAACACCTATTCACCCCCCCTCTAGGTGTTTTTCACATGAGCCATCAATAGCTCTTGCAAGAGCAAGACCTTATAGATACTATTAGATTCATGTGGATTATCAAAAAGAGGTTAGATGATTAGTGGTTAGTAGTTAGATTACCTGGAATAAAAGTTAACTAGTCATGTTAGAGGTTAGAGAAGAAACCATTGAAGAAAGAAAGAAGATTATATAGATTATCACTATCTATTACATCAATCTCTCTCTTTGAATCTCTCCGCCCTGACACATGAATCTTAAAGGAAATAAAAATACAAAAGAAAGAAGAAAAGAAAAGAAGAACACCTGCACTGCACTACACTAAAAGAGAAGAAACCTAGCTTACTCCTTGATATGCTTCTGTCTCAAGTCTCTGCAGGGGTATTTATAGGGAATATGAGGTTTCAGAAGACGAGACAAGGCCACGCGTCGAAAATCGATCTCGCCAAGATGGCCGCGTTTCCGCGGCTATAGCCGCGTTTTCACGGCCATTCCAGGGACTTAGGTCCCAGGTTTTAGCGAGCGGTTTCGTCTTGTTTTGAAGACCTTCCAGGTATTATCAGATTCGGGTATTTGCGGCCGGATTTTCGTCAGACACGTGCCAACCTCTAAATTCAATGTATCTTCTAGAAACTTTCTACTTTTGCCTCCAAGAAATCCGGATTTAATTACCCAAAATGGGTATAATTAAGCTCTTATTACCTCTATGACCTTGAACTTTTGATTATCTGCAAAATAGACCAAAACACAGTTTAGAAACGATATTTTATTCAGAAATCGGTAGGAAAAGCGATATAAAATGCAGAATTATAGACAAATCACACCCACACACTTTTTTTTTACTCATCCCGAGCAACAAAAAAAAGAAAAGAAAAACTACTATAATATTATTACACCACTTTCGCAGGTGATGCGACTGCACTGAGCGTGTGCAACAAGCGTTTAACCTCTAGGTTACCCTTAGAGGAGGAGTTTGTCTCCTGAGGGTTTTCAGCGGATTTGCCCACACAATTCATAAAGAAAGAAAACAAAAATTAGTGTTTTGAAAACATTTTGAAAGAGAAAAAAGTTTTTGAAATATTTTTTTCAAAAATTTAAGCAACTAAGGTCATAAGTTTACCAAAAAAATATTCTTCCTTAAACTTAGTTTAGAAGCAAGATCTTATCTTCAACTAAGGTAAGAATTCAAAATTGGAATGAATATTTTATTCTTCATAAAAACCTAGATAATATGCCTTTGTGATAGTGAAGATTTTTGGAATTTCAACTCATTATCAAGCCATTTATTTATATATATATTCTTTTTTTTCCCTTCCCTTAATTTCTTAGGCTTTCTATTTTACCCGGGTAGTGAGCCTTTGACCAATGACTCCCAGACCAGATGGTCTTAGGGCACTAGATGAGAAAACATCCCTCAGGTTGAACGATTCGAGTAAACAAGGCCATAAAACTAAGGGGATTATTTGTTTCTTATGACCACCATTAGGCGTGAATAATCAGTTTCTTGAGGTATGGTTATCCAGCTTAATAAGTGATTTTTTATTCATATATATTATTTTATTCTTTTTATTTTTTTTCTTTATGACATTTTAAGTTTTTGTTCCATCCCAAAAATGTGTAAGTGTGAAGTGCATACTATCTAAGGCAAAAAATTTAGGATCAAATTATCTTTCTAATCTCTCTACTTAGCCTATATTTTAAACAAGATCCATTATTTCGACTAGATTTAAGATGTCATAACAAAGGCTTCCTTAGTTTCTAAGATCATCTTAATTTTTCTTAAAAATAGATCAAAACTTTGTCTGTTATTTCAAAAAAATTTTAAAGAAAGGAAAAATTCCTATACAAAAGGGAAAATTCTAAGAATATCCTAAAAGAAGTGAAAAAAGAAAGAAAATCTAAAAACTTTACGTTAGTAAACCCCCCATATTTATCTCATGCATTATCCTCAATACATCGTGAATGTATGCATGCATGCATGAAACAAAAGAGAGGGAAGAAAAAATCACTTCAAGGTGGTGGTCCGGTGGTGGTCTAATTGGTCCACAAAATGTAGCGTAATTCAATTTGCGTTGAGTTCTCAGGAACCACCAATAACCTCTATAATACAACCCACTATAATGATGTATACATGAATGAATTTATTATGATTTTTATCCTCTAATTTTTAAAATTTTCAAAATAATTTCAGAGTCAATTTTATCAACACCCTTGTCCTAAATAGAGTGTGAAAAGATGGAATGATTGATTTTGGACTCATGAAGTACAGGAATTATAATCGACTCAGGAAATTGACCGAAGTCAAGTGAAGGTTCAGGAGTCGAAAATTGGTTCAGGAAGTGGGTTCAAATCAAGAAGTTGAAACTTAAACCGGTCTCCAAGCTTAGGTCGGGTTGGTGAGCTCTACACATATCGTTATGAGCTTCTTTGAGTGCGTCCTGTGCCTCTTTGTATGAAAGGCATCGGAGAAGGATTTCATCGTACATCTGCAATACAATGTTCGCATGATCGCATTGTAGTAGAATTGATGAGCTTTCTTCTTCTGATGACAGCTGACTCCTTAGGGTCATCAGGAATATGCCGTACAAGACGAAGTCAATGTAAGAGAATCACCAATCTCTAAGCTCGAGACTTCTCAAAGTCTCAAGAACCTATTAACTTGAAGGTCTCCTCTTGGAGTCTCCTCCTTAGATCTTAGCGAAGTCTCCATCTTAATTTGGTCGAAAAAATAGCGCGAAATAAAATTTTTTTGAGTGGATGAAAAATTACAATGGAATAATTTTGATACAAAAGAGAGAAAACTAACTGGTTCTCCCCTTTGTTAAGGCTGAGTTCTTGATGTGGCAATGGAGAGTGATTCTTGTTCTCCATGACCGGCTAAACGAACAAGCATCTTTTCGGGATACTCTTGAAAAGTAATTAGAAAGGGGCTATGTTTTAATACACTAAGTGCTTAGAGCTCACTGATTTCTCCTTTTTCTCTCTTCCTGGTTCTTTAGAAAAAAGCAAGAGGAAAGCAAAAAGCTTTTAGCTTGAGAATTCTCAGTTTCAATCTTCAAAGTCTCTCTTTCTTTTCTCTGGCCTCCAAATAGTCCTCCTCTCCTTCATAACTCCTCAGGCTATTTATAGGGAGTCAGTGGTATAATTGTCCCCTATAATCCCTCCATAATGGAGATTAACTCCCTTATTATGTAGGGAGTTAACTGACCCAGTAATAGGGTCAGTTATAATAGAAATGCGGGTCTTGCGGTGAATACAGACCTCGCGTTGTTTGTTGTAAATACAGACGTCTCAGTCAGAACGTGAAGTTGCTCAGACCCGCGCTTGAAGTAAGACGTAGAGTTACTCAGACCACGTTTGAAGTAAGATGCGAGGTTGCTCAGACCCGCGTGAGATGCAGAGTTACTCGGACCGCGTCTGAAGTAAGACACGTGGTGCTCAGACTCGCCTCTGAATCTGCATTTCCTTTTGGATGCGAGGTCAACATCTTAGTTGAAACACGACTTTGCGTTAAAGTGAGGTTCGCATCTAATGACTTGTCCTTAGTGAATTTTAGACAGCTACAGGCATAGACGATCGGCTCCTAATACCAGAGTCATCATCGAATACCTTATGCTCCCTGCTACATGCTTGTTGCGAGAAAAAAAAAAAGGGGACAAGCCCAAACTTCACCCCAGTCTGCTTCCGACCAAAGGCCAGACATACAGACCAAGCAAAAGATGGTTCATTCCATGTCCATCCCCACAGCTGGGCCTCATCGCAAGAATTGAGACTGCTGACGAGCCCATCGTAAGAACTGAAAACTCCTCGACGAATAGACTCCTAATATTAGGAGTGCAGTAGGCAACACCATCCATTCCATCTCCTTCCTCCACTAAATGAAAGACGACGAAGACATCACTGCTTGCAAAACAGATCAAGGCTTTAAAACAATAAAAGACTTTCAGAAGGCAGTCCAGATCCCTCCTGAAAAGTCCCATCCTACATGTATAAGGGGTAAGAAGCCTAAGAGTCAACCTTCTAGGCTCCTATCCCAAAAGAAGGTGAACCACCGCTCCACTTGGATCCAACACGTGTCACAAGAGAAGGGACTTGAACCATCGCGCTAGATACGCCATGCCTTCCTCGAAAAGGCCCACATCATAAGAGGGTTACCTTCCTAAAAACGCTACTGGAGTTGTGCGACACCCACCTCGAACATAGTATTACACGAAAGGCAGTAACTAGATCGACGCAACACGGATGTGATGCTCATTGAAGGCCTTGTCGACTGTATCACTGCACAAGCCACACACGATAAAGTTTGAAGTAACAATGAACACCTTGAATCCAGGTCTAGAAAGTTCTCATTTATTCTACTCCCTATCTACATCGGAGACCTTGGGAATCTAAAATCCCCCGAGGGTGAGTTCCTACCTCTTCCTAAAGAAGGGAGCAGAGGGGGCATCTATAGTAACCACTTTCTGACCGCCTGAGATTGTGACACGTGTCAATTTAGCCTCGCGCGGATGAGCGACGCATGGTTACTTCCGAAACGGTTACTTCAGAACCATCATCTAGTTTGGATTGTGAAAGGTGCGGGAATTAACATAAGAGTTCTGTACAAAGATTTCTATTCTTAAGCCCAATCTTAATTCAAATAAGGGAGCAAACTCCGGGGGCCAGTTCATCCTTATCTGTAGCGAGCCACGAACACCACCAGATATAGGATGTAAACGGGTTGGGTTCGTGTCAGATCTGTGCCATATTTGAACCCGAACCCGACAAGGAATTCGGGTTCGGACTCGGGTTCGGGTCGGAATCTCTTCTTTCTTATCGGGTTCGGTTTGGATTCAGATTTAAATAGTTGCATTAAAGTTTCAATTAGAGTTATTTTAATTTTATTAGATGCAAAATGAAAATTTATATACCCGCTTTTATAATAATATGATCAAGTTCTCATTTTTTAATAATTTTATTATTTAAATACAGTGAAATGTATGATGATAAGTACCATTTTATAATATTTACTCTCCTTTTGGATTTGTTATCAGGTTTCAGGTTTGAAATAGTAATACCCGAACCCGACCCGATAAGAATTTCAGGTCTAGTTTTTAGATCCAAACCTGACCTATTTGTAAAAGATCAGATCGGGTTTTGGGGTACCATTTACAGTCCTAACCGGATAGAGATGAACTCTCTCCTAAATCAATTCAAACTGGAGCGTTCGGTTCAATCTTAATCAGATAATGGATTTAGGTATGCAAAACCGAGCAGGACTTCCTAATGTTATCTATTGACATGACTTGTATAAATAGTAGATCCCTTCCAACGGAAAAAAGGGGACAAGCGCACCAGAATTCAGAGAACACTTGTAATCGCCATTGACATAGTGAAATCTCTCTCTGATTTTTTTTTCGAGTTATGTTTGCGATGATTCCTTTGTGATTGTTACATTCATTTTACTATTTTGGTTGCGTGAATTGATTCTTAGAAATTACTCACTGCAATGTGTATCAAGAATAAGAGAAATGAGATCTAAGTAGAGAGCCATGAATTTTTTTTTTAGACCAAACCAAGAAAATATACTTGACATCAAATGATGATTGGTTCACATCATAAAAAGTGTTCTTAATCAGACATAGCTTACGTTTAGTGGGTGAAACACTCAGTGTTCATGCTTATATTGAAAGAAAATAGAATTCGGATGTATGATTACTCTTTTATGTTACATGTTATTATAACATATCTCTCTTGATACTTTCATGGATCAGGGGTAATGAGTTTTTGACAGCGTGGTCACCTTATGGCCAAGCAATTATAAGGAGAGTGGAAGACAATTTTGCTCTCCCTTATTTACAAGGCCGATAATCGATCACATCACTCTTGATCGGGGGTATGGATATCACTACTCTGATTCACGTGGAGTTTAACCCAACTACATAAAAATTTTAAAATACAAGCCTTCGAAAAGGGGGAAAAAAACATGAGTCCTACCAAAAATTTTCCCCAATTTCCGCGCCCAAACGTACCCTTTTGGACCCCATTGACCAAATTCTCCATTAACCCCGGCCATTCACCAGGTCTCCGTTACTCTAATCCAAATAACCTTGGCACCTGGACCCCATTATGCTCCTCGACTCGGAAAAATAAACCATCAGAAATAGACCAGCCCCATCGCTATTCCTGATCGAATAAGATCCTATCCCAACTCTTATTCAAGCCCTCACAGTCCAACTCCCAAGCCCGACCGCCACGTGTCCCGACCACCGTCCTGAGCCGTGGCGAGTGGCGAATGGCGATTGCGGCCTTTCCCCCACTCTTTTACTTTCTTTTGGCCCCGCCTTCGTCATTTCCCTCCACATCCACAAAGTGAGGGGGGAGCTACAAAGACGCCCAGAAGAGCCAAAAGAAAACAAAGAGAGCCAAGATCAGGAGAGTTAATCTTTGTTTCTTTCATTTTTTTTTTTATATTTAATCTCGTATTGGAGAGAGATGGCGAGCTGGTTCTGGAAGAAGAGAGGGGGATCTGGGAAAGGATCGGAGAAGGGAGCAGACGCCAAGATTGTGCTGAACGGCTCGGACATCGAGGAGCTAGTGGGGAACAAGGAGGCTTCAGCAGCTACGTGGACCACAAGTTCCACGAGCTCGATCGCGACCGCGACGGCAAGCTCTCGGTGAAAGAGCTCGAGCCCGCCGTCGCCGACATCGGCGCCGCCCTCGGACTGTCGGCACAAGGATCGTCGCCGGCCTCCGACCACATCTACTCCGAGGTGCGTACTGATTTCATTTAGATTTGAGATTGAGCCCCCCAAAACCAAACCAAACCAAAAAAAGGAAAAAAAACACACACACACACACAAAAACACGCACACATACATACAAAATTTTGGTGCTGTATGTACTGGATAGTTTGGAAGTTACTTCACTTGCATCAGCTATCTGGTGCCAGTGGGCTGGGACGTCGTTTAGTCTGTCCAGACACGCCCTGTCAATTCAGACACGCGGTGGGACTATTTAATTGGGCTCTCTTGTGTGTGTTGGGTTTGGCGGGGTGTGGGGGGGGGGGGGGGGGGGGGGTGGGCCCACAGTCGGTCTGTCACAGTTACATTTTCGGTGTTGGGTGTTATTTGGATCCGGTGGGTTTTTGTTACTTGTCAGTTCAATTGTGCAAGTTCGGTGCCCGAACCGCTACTGAGGGGCCGTTTGTTTCGCGTTAAAACTCCGTAATTCGTAAATGACTTACTACCCAGTTATAACTACGGCGTTTGTTTGGACCGTAATTCGTAAAAGACTTTAAGTAACCAACTCACACTCACTTGCAACCCAGTTATCACTCACTTACAGCCCAGTTACAGTTAATTTGTGGTCATACAAATTGTAATATTTTTATATTAATATTAAATTTTTTTAATATTTAACTTTTTAATATTTATTTGCAGTATTAAAACTTTTAAAATCACAAATAATTAATTTTGCGGTCAAAATTTTCACTTACGACTTATACATTACGACAACCAAACACCGTAAAGTACAATACACTTTCCCACTTTACAATTGTATATTACCAACCAAACACCTTAAAATTTACATACATGTAAATCATTACAAGTGTAAAAGACTTTACCAATTACAACTACGAATTACGGCCAGTTACGACACCAAACAGACCCACGTGATTGAGGGGTGACAACGACGCGATGCTCTGGGTTCAGTACTAATCCAAGTTTATATAAACCAGCATACTTATGTAGTAGTTGATTATTTTCTGTGGATTTGAGTTTTGGTACTATCAGTTTTAAATAATATGGTGGAAAGCAAAAGTCATGATTAGGGGGGCAACTTGTCCGGGCACGGGTCGGGTAATTATTGTATCCTTGTCCAAATTGACAGCTTTTGCAATGGTTTCCGAACCTCATCCCATTTCATTATGTTCCGTTTTGAATTGTGCTACACATGTACAAGAATGAGAGCTGTAATGTCATAATACACCAAGAAGAATATAAATATGGGAGGCTTGGGATCTGGCAGGTGATAAGTGATAACATGAGGTTAGTCCGAAAATGGTTAGGAAACAAGTGTATCAAACATCATATCTCATAAGCTACATTTCTTTTTTTTGGATAGAAATCTTATAAGCTACATTGAACTTGATAAATGGCGAGGCCAAGTTAGCCTAAATCTGGTTAAAATCACTTAAATTCACAAGTGTTTGATAGAATGTCAATCTAATATTGAGCTTGTCCTCAAATAACAACATGCAGTGATTGTTATTGACACAGCATGGACAATTCTATAATGAAGCGATATCCATCTCGGACACTGACACTTCTTGGACACTCAGACACTTTTCCAAACATATCTTTTAATCTAGGACACTTGTCGAAGACTCTTCAATGCATGTCCTATGATTCCATGCATATATCATTTGGATATTTATTTACCTTCATGTATATGTAAAGAATATAGTGGGAAAATGTTGTCAAAATATTGATTCATATAAAACTATTATAAGTTTGAATATGTTTCTACGTAAGAACTGGATACATTGAACTAGTGCATAGAAAGTTAAAGAGATAAGACCATTCTTTTCGCAAAGTCATGAACATATATGATATTTTTTATTAAAAAAATAGAATATATGTTATCATCATAATATGAGATGTCTAGATTTTAGATGCAAATATATCTAAGCATATATGTATAAATGCACTCTTTGATTTTATTTTTATATATTCTAGTGTCATGTCACCGTGTCCTTATGTCCTACTTTTTAAGAGATTGCCATGTCGTGTGTATGTGTCCGTATCGTACCCACGTGTCATGTGTCTCTGCCCATGCTTTTTAGGAGTCTGTTGTAAACACCAAATTAATTTCACTACACTATTAAATTATAGTCATGCTTTATTAAAGGGGCGTGAGTAGTGTTGCACACTTTGCACTGGCAAGGGGTTGTGAGTTTAAATCTGTCTTTGTACAGTTATGGCTTATTCTTCTTTAAAAAAAATGGATGAACCTAACGCCAACCTCACCTCACAACAGGTCAATCTAAGCCAATCAGTCTGGAGTCAGAATTAATTGATCAAAGTGCAAATTCGATTATACTCGGGTTTGGTCGGATTGGATCAGCCTAGAAGTGGGATGGATTGGTTTGGATTGGGTTGGGAGATTAAGCAACTAAGATAAACTTTTGCAGAAGTATACCCATAATAATTAATTCTTAGTATTAAGTTCAGGTCTCCAAAATCAAGAGCAAGCTAACTAAAACTAAAGAAGGTAAGAAAATACAATCAAAACACATCTTTTATATTCCGTATCAAGTGTTGAGGTCGAGCTCAGCTTGGGCCAGGTGTTAATCCATTCCAAGCCCAACCTTCATTTTACTAGACTTGTGATTTTTCACCCTGGGTCCCAATTTTTAATTTTAGGTTTAAGCTCAAGGCCAACCAGCTTTGGATCTGGTTTGGCAGTCCAATCTAAAATCTTGAATTTTAAGTTCAGGCCCAAGTCCAACCATCTTCGGATGGGTTTATGTTGACAAGCCAAATCCGATGCCATTTATAACCCGAGATTCACAGGCAAACCACACTTTGAGGGGAATGGCTTAAAGATGATGATGATGAGGATGGTGATGAGTGTATATGGAAATCAGATTGGGTTCTAAACCAATCTAATTTTTGTTGGCTTAAGAGTTTTCAATTAAGTCCAATTTAATTTTTGTTCGGATGCATGTGAGTCCAACTTGTTTCATCTTGCAATAACGTACATCAAGTTCGCCAATATTAAGTATTGATCAGCCATGTGCATTTCCTATTAGTCTCAAATGGTCTTTTGATCAGCCCCAAATCACGCATGAAAGCATCTCTGGATTAGGCTATAACAAATGTGGTCTATTCTATTTTAGCAGGTTCAAACTATATCAAAATCAAATAAATCTGAAATGTATAAGTTCTTGAATTTTTTAAACAAATTATTGATTTCATAGGGATGAGTCAACAGTATCAAAAAGTTGAAGTTAAATCAAAATATGTCAAGTGACAGTGGCCAGTTATGATGCACAAACATAGACACGGGATAAAGACATGGACATGGGACACAACCAAATCCAAAAAAATAAGATACGAGGACACCACAAGCACAAAGACTTTTTAGACCGATTTATAAGAATTTATAACAAAAATCAATTTTGTTACATCAATAACACAATTTATAACAAAACAAGACTTTTTTTTGTAAATATCCATCAATACCTTTCTTTTTAATGCCTCAAATTAAACACATGATTCTCTTGTAAATATCCGACCGACTCCCAAACCTGCGATTCTCTCAAATCAAGAGAGATTGAGATCTCTTTCTCATCTGATCGAGAGAGAGAGAGAGAGAGAGAGAGGCGGAGAACCACCACATCACTGCAGCCAGACGAACACGAAGCCCGTCGCTTGCGAGATCTGACGAACTGTCCAAGAAAATGAAGAAGTCGGCGGCGATGAAGTCTGCTTGAATCACTTCGAGTTCGATCCACGTGTTCTCTCTCACTCATCTCTTTTGATCTCTCTGCTCCTCTCATCTCTCTCTCTCCCCCCCCCCCCCCCCCCCCCCCCAGAGAGAGGTTGAGAAAGAGCAGAGAGAGTTCGAGAGAAACAGAGAGATAGATGCTTACCTCAGATCAAGAACAACGACAACGAGAGGGCGACGATATCCAGACGAAATTCATCACGACTTCGTGACGACGAGTTCGAGACTAGTACAGCGACGACGAGGTTGCAGGTTTGTCTTCTTCTTGTTAAATTTAAGAGAGAGAACGTTCTTCTTCTACACGATTTCTTTGGAGATTAGAGAGCGATTGGGAGAGAGATGAGAATCTAGGGTTTTCCCCTTATCGAGATGAGAACAACGACGCCATGTCATCACCGTGTCTGAGACGTTGTCGTGCGTGTGTCGTGCACGTGTCCGCGTCCGACACGTACCCGATAGAACACGGCCCTTATTTGGCGTGTCCATGCTTCATAGATGGCCAGTACAGAAGTTCGATGAACAAATTCAACTAGAGATGCATGTGATTTATAGTCATGGTAATCAAATTAAAACATTTTCCAAATGGTTTCTTTTTTTTTTTTTTTTGGCTTAGTTGGACTAAGCAAATCTAGTGTCCGTATGTGTTAGCTGAATAAATTCACCTTCCTATTATTGGAATTTCACTCTTTCTTTTTTGAAGAACTAAATTGAGAATTTCAATACTCACAGCATACTGATTGGAAACTTTTTAATTGATAAGTTGGATAAATTTAATACGTGAATTGTTTATTTGCAGGTTCTGAATGAATTCACACATGGAAAGCAAGAGCAAGTTAGCAAGTCTGAGTTCAAAGAGGTGCTCTCTGACATTTATTAGGAATGCTGACGGGCTTAAAAGGGACCCAATTGTGATCTTAAGGATGGATGGACAAGATTTAAAAGAATTTCTTGAGAGTCCAAGATTTGAACCAGGGTTAATTTCTATATTTCTGAGATGGAGTCACAAAAGTCTCTTTAGGCAAGTGCACGACAATGGCTTTGAAGCAACTCAAGGTTGAACAGGGGATGCCACCTGCTTCTGACTCTTGGGTAATTTTGAAGAATTTACGTTGAGCTTTTTTTTTTCCCCATAGCACAGTCAATACTCTTAACTCGATTAGGTCTTTTGAGCTCAATGCTTTCTAGTTTTGTAACAAGCTTTTGGTGATAGGTTTTGAGTAATATTGTTGAGCCTGTTCTCCAATCATTCTCAAGGATCAACTGGAACAACCTGCTTCTCAAGAGGTCTTCTTTGAAGATTCAAGAAGCTCTCTTGTGGAATCACGCAGAGGCTCCAAGAACATCCTGTAATCGTTGCACACAGTGAAAACACCTTCAATGGCAGTGGCGTCAGGAGGTTGCTCTCTAACAAATTTGAATTGGATAAGGTACGATTGATTAGATTTCCTTCTTTCTGGCTTAGTTTCATTTTCCTAAAATTAAATTTCAGTGGTAGTTGTATAGAATTCTGCTTACTACACCTTTGTGTAGTTAATCTGAAATCCATGTACATATGTTATTTTTCCTAAAACAAATAGAGTCATTCTATACAAGAAGAAACTAAAGTTTACTTCATTAGAATTTCGGTTGTGCTAGGAGCCCTACCTAGCGGAGTTAGTCGGGGAGCTCCCATTTCCCAAGATAAGAAAGAAAATGTTGTTTCTTTACCCTGTTTTTGTTTTAAATGAATAAGATGGATGACACCCATGCGTTTCATGAAATAGGGGAGGAATCCCTCCCATTATATGAGTTTGGAGCCTTGGAGGTATGCCTCGAGCTTGTTACCTTCCCGTCACAAGGCAAATGTCTCCTTCATGCGTCTATACTTTGTATTACAATGTAGAGTAATCCGATTAGTCAAAGTATGGGGTATTTTTTGAGGATAAAGATGGCAGATCCTACTCTGCCCTTTTCTACTTTGGGGAAGAAATTCCTGCTTTTGAGATCTATCCAGTTTCATGGATCCTATATATTATATAATATATATATATATATATATATATATATATATATATATATATATATATATGGGGTTACTGTAACCCAGCCGACAGCTGAGAGAGTTTCTCAGCCGACGGGACGTGGCAACATAATAGCCACGAATTTGACATTGATTTTGGTGACAAAAATCAAAAAATTCCCGCCTGAGTTAGTGTCAGTCACTTCAACAAATCGCTTTGACGAAAATACCCTCCCTCACAACTTTTTACTGTGTGTAAAACCTTTCCTTAAAAAAAATTTACAGATCTGAAATTATCAGTTGATCAATTCGAAAAATTTAGTGCTATGTTTCCCAAATTTTCCAATCATTTTCGTTCAAAAATTAGTTTTATTTAAAAAATATCTGCTAAAGATGGCGCCAAAGAAATCATCCGCGGAAAAAGGTAATGGGGAAACTCAGAATTTTTTTTAGGGTTTGTAATTTTAATAGTTATTTTTTCAGTTTTGTCCCTTTTACTTTTTTTAAGAAATATTTCTATTTAACTTAACTTAAATTAAAAGTGTCTAATGAACTGTATTTTTACGAAAATTTTTGATTTTTTTTATAATTTTCAAGATTCTTGGTTTTTAAAAAAAATAGTTAATTTTTTTTTAAAAAACTTGCACCATGGTCACAAATAAGAGAGAAAGATTCGCAAACTTGCGACCATGATTCGCTTTTTAAAATTTTAAATTTTTAACTCAGCGACCAAGGTCAAAAGTTTTTTCATTTCCTTTTATGTCGACTTGGGTCGCAGTTATCTGAATTAGCGTCTTAGGTTTATGCGACCTTGGTCGCAGACTTTTAAAAATTATTTGTTTTAAAAATTATTCACTTCCATTTTTAAGATTTTTTTACTAAAACTCTGCGACTGATGTCGCAGTGTTGTCGTTCGTTTTCTCCTTTTTGGGAGTATGGTCGCAGTCTGTTAACTAAGTTAGCCTGATTGAATATTGTGACCCTGGTCGCAGTATGATGATACAAATGCCCTTCATGGTAAATTATTTGGGTTAATTATAAAATTGCAGTGCGACCTTAGTCGCAGTGTATTATATTCTACTAAATTAGATTAATTGGACACTGATATATTACACTGCGACCCTGGTCGCTGTATGAAGAAACAAAGGATATTATTAGTAAATTATTTTGTTTAATTAGAAAATTGCGATCGAAGTCGCAGTGTAATATATCAGTGCGACCTCGGTCATAGTGTATTATAGTTTATAAAGACTGTTGCGACCAAGGTCGCAGTCTTTTTTTCTTTTCAACTTTTATATAAAGGTACTACGACCTGGTATTTTATACTAATATTTTTAATGTTTCTGCATCTATAGGTAAGTAAGAACTGAATGTTCGTCCTATGAGATCGAGCCTAAAGTCTATGTGTGAATTCATAAGAAAATTCAAAAAGCACATACAGGCCGATTTTGTAGATGCGATGAAGGAGACCCCGTTTGACCCAATATTCATGGCCTTCTACAATGAGGAGTTTGGTGCTGAAAAAGGTCTAAAATTAAATATTAGTGTGCTAAAAATTGTAGACCAGTATGATAGAGATACAAGAATCTTTATAATTGGGGGTAAACAAATTGAGTTAACAGTGGAGGATGTTGCCCTATTTTGGTCTACCTATCAATGGGGCAGATTTTATTATGAATAAGACATGTACAATGAAGGACATGGGGTCATAAAATATTATTTCCTAATATAAATAAGATCACGAAAGTATCCATTGAAGAAGTTTTGGATGATCTTCTGGTCAAGAAAAGAAGGAGTACTGAATTAGATGTGATCAAGGATGAACAGCTTGAGCAGCAAGTGACTTTAAATAAAATTATAAGAGACAGATAAAGACTTGCAGTTCAAGACTTTACAACAATATTCATCCTATATATTTGGCCACTCTATTCTTTCTGACAGAAAATGCAAGGTGACGTGGTATATTGTGGAACAAATTGCTGAACTAAATAAAAACAAATAATTGAAAATCACACGTCTGAACTGTAATAACTAAAACTGCGACCAAGGTCGCAGATGTAAAGAAATCTGTAACTTCTGAATAAAAGACTGCGACCGTAGTCGCAGTTTTTCGTATGACCAAGTTTTTTAAAAACGTGAATAATAACTGTGAAATTCTCTCATTAGTATATACTGCGACCTTAAGTCGCAGTTCTTAAAATTTAGTGTATAAGATAGATATAATTGACCTGGACACGTGTCAGAGCTATAAAAAATAGGACCGCGACTAAGGTCGCAGTTATAAAGCTAAATTTGACAATTGAAAAAATGTTTTTAATACAAACTGCGACCGTGGTCGCAGTTCTTAAAATTTAGTGTATTAAATTAGTGGTCGCAGTTCATAAAATTTAGTGTATTAAATTAAATAGGTGAGACTGAGATCTCATTTAACAAAACTGTGAAATTGTTTCTGAAAAAAGACTTTAGTAAAAGTGATTATATTGTTCTGTAAAACGGAATCTTGGTCGCAGTTCCATATACGCTACACAAAATCTTCTACATTTAAGAAATTGCTGGAAAAAAAATGATAAAATAAAAACCTCTTGATCAGCATGCAAAGATCTCAACCTTCAATACTTTTAATATTCTGAGAGAAAGTTGAACCAGATGATATATGGTCCATATTTAGATCGAGAGACAGAGATCGCTTACGACTGCGACCAGAATTGGCAGGGGAAGTGGACTGCTCCGACATTAACATTAAAATAAAAAAGGAGAAAAATTTTATCCGGAAATCGCTATTTTCAGAAACAACTTTATGGTAGGAAAAGAAAACCTAAATCTGACAACGAGTGGTAAAAGAAAAGGGGAGAAAATAATAATAAACAATAGCGGGACAAGTACCTTTTACCGAGGGGCATTTAGTAATTTAACTTATTCCAATAAGCGGGTCGCAACTTATTGGTGTGGCAAATATTGTGCCACGTCACCACAGGCTGAGAGAGACTCAGCTGTCGGCTGATATACATATACATACACACACACACACACACACATATATAGGATAAAGATGGAATAGTACCCTCTCTCCCTTTTACTTGTTGGGAGGAAATTCATTTTTTTGGACTCTCATGTCTTGAACCTCTAATCCCTTTCCTTTGTGCTTCCCTTGCGTGTGTCCTTTCTAACAGACCAAGCTTCGTTTGGTTGATTTCATGGTTCCAAATCTTAACTTCTGGCAGCTTACATTTGGTCTTCAGTCTTCACTGCTATCCTTTAGTTGTTTACCCATGATGTCATGGTTAACTTGAGTCATGAGTTGTTTGGTTAAAACTTAAAACATTATCCTCTCGGTCGGTTCAGATTTGTTATCAGTCTTCACTGCTACCTTTAGAGGGTCATGGGTGACTTGAGGCGGACATGGTTTATGCAAAGATCAGATGAGAAGTATATACCATATTCTGTTCATGAGAGCATGCCAATTTCAAGCTTAGCTATAACCAAAAAGCTGATAGTTAGGTCTTGTGTTATCACGTAATTCTTTTGCTCAGAAAAAAAAAGATGACATAACATGCTATTTCTCATCCACATACTGAGTTTGATACCCTAGTTGTCCCTGGGACTCTAGACAAGGATTAGTTCTAAATGACATGTGAGAACAAGAGGTGATGAAACAATAGACAATGAACACACACACACACACACACACAAAAAAAAATCTAGTTGGTGTCTAAATCATCATATGTCTGGCAAAAAAAAATTTAAATCGTCATGCATGCTTTCAAGTGGGGGATTTTGGGTTGGGATGCAGACTCAATTTTCATGGATACAGTCTGTGTCAACTGTCAAGTGTCCTAGTGTTCACAAGTGTGTGGCAATATTTTCCAAAAAATCCTTCACACTGTCAGTCAGCTTATAAATGCGAATGAGAATATGTACAAATATAGGTAATCAACTTAACCATTTGAATACTACTTCAGAGATTTAGGTACATTGTCAGTTGAGTTGGAGTTTCTGGAAAGTGCCATAGAGTTCAATGATGTCAAAAACCTAATTCTGAAGTGTTCTGATGACATAGATTTGATGAGATGGATTAAATAGTTATATCTTATTAACTTTATAATGAGCTGACGTTTTGATAATGCTCCCTTTTTATCTCAACATTCTATATTGTATATAGCATGTAAGAAATCCTAAAGAGAATAGATTTGTTATGATGACAGTAGGCTGACTTAAGTTGATGGAACTGACTAATACGTTCAGAACCCATATATGACCCAAAGAGAGAAATCCTAGGGTCTAAACATATTTAACACTTAACCATCTTTCCTTCAACTCATGTGTGATTAAACCCATCTATACCACCAGCTTGTCTGCGCTACTAGATGTGACATGCCTAATCCCACAAGTTTAACTAATACAAAACTTTGTAGGGAAGCACGTACGTGCTTAGTTTAAAACAATATTATCAATCCTCATTAGTGTCTTGCACTTCATAATGCAAATGGTATTTAATTCCTACACTATTGTGTACTGTCATTAATATCTAATTTTCATGGTCATTGCAGATGTTGAGTGCAGCATGGAAGGATCTACCAAAGGATCGTCATCATAAAGTTTCAAAGGAGCACCTGCGAGTTGCTTTTGATGGCATTGCTGCATCAGCAGATTTGCCTCCTTATGGTGCCGTGAATCAGGTGGCCTATTTGAGATACCTTTCAGTTCTAACCTTCAGATTGGTTATGGTTTTATTCAGATTGCGGTAACTTCTAAGTACATTATACATGTTAGCTTAATGTAGGAACATTAGGGGGTTCTTAACTGGATGTGAGTGAGTGAAAGTATGATAGAAAGCTTTATCAGCTAGTCAAGTTGTTGTTTTGATTGAAGTGGGACTTGGAAGTGGGAATCATTTTGTCAGAGGATGACTCTCATTTTAACTTTAAACACTATAGTCATTGCAAAAGTTAAAAAGAAGGGTAGAGAAATCATTTTATTATCTTGTAAAAAAATCTCGCTCCTAAAAGTATAGATGAGGGACATCACACCAGCAATAGTTATCTTTTATGCCTTAGTCTATTTTTGAGTTTAGATTTTTCTTTTATTATAAACTTAGTCCCACATCGGTTGTGATGGGAAAGTTCACTTTGTAAGAGCCTATATAAAGAGGCTCAACTCAATGATAAGCAGACAATGATTAAATAAAACTTTTCCAGTTAAAATTTCAGAGCTCTTGGGTTCTTGAGATTGGGGTGTGAAGCCCGTGGTGCAAGGGGTGTGAAGCCCGCGTAAGGGGTGCGAAGCCCAAAGTTATCTGGTTCTTTTCCACCTTAATCTCTTTTTCATTTTATTTCTTGTAAACCCTAGTTTTCTTTTTTACTTGTATTCGAAGGTGATTGCGATCAGTGATTTTACATCAATTTGGATCAGAGCTTGGTCTCAATCCCCTTCGAATTTCTTTCTTCCCCAAATCCTAAATCTAGATCTGGATCTCTAGATCTAGATCTACTTTACAAAAAAAATCGATTATTGTTAGATCTAGATCTAAATCTATAGATCTATTTAGATCTACTTTGCCAAAAAGAAAAAAAGAAAAAGAAAGAAAGAAAAAAAACAGAAAAAAAAACAGAAAAACAGAAAAAAAAAAACAGAAAAAAACAGAAAAGAGGGAAGAAACAGGAGAAAAAAAAGAGAGATTTTTTTAAAAAGTTACTGTTCATAGTGAACAGTAATACTGTTCACTGTGAACAGTAATTACTGTTCATCGGTTACTGTTCACAGTGAACAGTACCGCCATCTTCTCCCACCCCAACCAGTCCGGAATCTGTTTCTCGCCCGTTCGGAGTCCGTTTTGAGCTCTGTTCGAAGCGTTGGGTTCGTGACTGAGCCCGAAGCCATTACAAAGATTTCATAGCACTTGAGCAACAGATCTGACCTCCACTAGCTCGTATTTGGCACCAGTACTGTCTCAGCAGCAGAGAATCAGTGTTCTGACACATCTTCAGCCCAATTTGAGTCCAATTCAAGCTACCGATTTATTGGGTAACATCTGATCTTTATGCATTGAGTTTATTCATGGGATTTTACTTTTGTGGCAAATACATTTATACTGATGGGGATGAAAAGGAGTTGAAAGTGACATGTATGCAGCTCTCCCGTATTTTCGGGGTTTTTATGATCAAGATGGGTATGAAAAGTGGGAAAACCATCTTGAGCATTTCTTCAGGTATTTCTCCTTGACACTGCGCAGAAGTGTCATTATTGCCCAAATGAAGTTAGCTGGAGAAGCTTATTGGTGGTGGGAACACAATCATATCAACTGTCGAGATTGGCTTATCCTACAAGAACTTCTTCATGCCCGGTATGCTCCACATCTCGAGGGGCCACAATTCAGCGATTTGGTTGCTGAATGTAAGGAGATTCTCGCTGGCATGATTAAGAAGCTAGAAAGTAAGCCGATAAAGGCTGTGACAATCCAGAATCAGAGCCAGAAATTGATGACAATCTAGAGCCAAAGCCAGAAGTTTATGATAAACCAGAGCCAAGACTAGAAGTTTTTGCTGAGTCGGTGTCACAGCAAGAAGAGGTTTCCCCACAGCCTATGGAAGTTGAAGGTCTCCCTGTTGAGACCCTTGTAGATCTTCTACCGGAGCCTACTTTGAAGCTAGTACCACCGTTGGCAGCTGTGAGTGTATCATTTTTTTTGAGATCGCCTGAGGTGTACGACCCATTGCCGATATGTCTACAGGAGTCAGGCTCACAAGTGATCAGGGTACTTATGGTGCAAAGTGCAATCTATTCAGTTTTCATCATGGATGACGTGCCTCAGTCTGCTATTGGTGTCTTGATCAAGCTGTTATCTTTTATCGCTCCGACACGGAGACCGGTTCCACCTCCACCACCTTGGTCTCGATGTGATGCATTAGTGCCACTGTCACGGCAACCACCATGGCCCGATTGAGATGCTTCATGAGAGGTGTCCTCACTCGATAGGGTCGACTCTCCCACCCCGGGGGAAATGATGGGGACATCACACCAGCAATAGTTATCTTTTATGCCTTAGTCTATTTTTGAGTTTAGATTTTTCTTTTATTATAAACTTAGTCCCACATCGGTTGTGATGGGAAAGTTCACTTGTAAGAGCCTATAAAGAGGCTCAACTCAATGAATAAGCAGACAATGATTAAATAAAACTTTTCCAGTTAAAATTTCAGAGCTCTTGGGTTCTTGAGATTGGGGTGTGAAGCCCGTGGTGCAAGGGGTCGTGAAGCCCGCGTAAGGGGTGCGAAGCCCAAAGTTATCTGGTTTTTTCCAACCTTAATCTCTCTTTCATTTATTTCTTGTAAACCCTAGTTTTCTTTTTTACTTGTATTCGAAGGTGATTGCGATCCAGTGATTTTACATCAATAGAAGCACATTAAATATTATTGAGACATCATCTCTCTTTTGATACTTCCATTTCTGACTTGCTTCAAAACAAACATCTTTTTACACTAACCTGCTAACATGGCATTCATTTACCCACTTTGGAAAAACATGACTTCGATGCTTTCTCTTCACTCTCAGACAGCCATATATTCCTTAAGGTGATTTTTTTTATAACTTTATTTACTATTGTTATTATTTTCTGAGAAATAGGTGCACAGTATACTAAACCTTCTCCAAGGTTCAAATTCTCATTATTTGAACCTCCCTTTATAACACCACAACCTCCTCTTTATTTCCCGCCAGAATCAAGTTTTTACATTAACTGATAATAGGTGTTTATCTTGTTAATGTACAGGTAATTAGGTATCTGTATCTCGTATGAGACCACTTCTAGTATTTGACGAGAAAACATAATAATTAAGCTCATACTTTCCAAGTTATGTTTTCCAAAGAGCAGCACAAACAAGTTTTAGGATCTACAGGCTCAAATGGGCTGGCTAATAGGCATTAAATTGAGTAAAAAAGGATTAACCCTATTTGAGTTATTAGCCGATTTGTATTGATTTACTCAATGTGGGACTAGACTCACAGTCTACTTCCATGCCCTATCAGCACTGTTGACCACTCAAAAACAAGTTATAGGAGCGATAAGCCAATGGAAGGAGTTAGGCTCGGTTTAGATTGGTTAAGAGGCTTGAAACCATATCGACTCAAAAAGATTGCACCCTATTTGAGTCATGAGCCAAACATATTTCACTATACATCCGTTTCGCATTTTATTCAATGTGGGACTAACTCCACTCTAGCTCCTTGCTATACCATCACTTTTGACCGCTTGGAAGGATATGAGAAAACACACCGGTCTTAACACAAGCAATTTGAACCTTGGCATGTTTACTTATTTAATTCATGTGAAACTGTTTGTTCCCCTCAATTTTATAGAAAAAAAGAGATTTCCTTTCCTTTCCTTTCCTTTTCTCGAGGAAGGGCTGGAATACCCACCTATTCCATTAACTAGAGCATATCAAACATTATAGAAGCCCGAAACAGCATAAGGGAAACATGTCTATGAGAGCATGCTACGATCCTTTAAACATGGTTTTCAGTTTGCACTAAACAGGATGCGGATTAGAGGAGAAGATATGTACTATTTATTTGTATGCGGATTAGAGGGAAAGATAACCAGATACATAGTACAATATTTGTATGCTCACAAAGAAACAACAAATACCATGAATCTTCCCTTTAACAATGTACAACACTACCATTCTTCCAAACACGCTATCATTGTCAATGGACTGAAAATAACTTCTATATTAGTACTATTGTTAGTTGAAGAGTGAGGTTATTTGTCCTCTTCCTAACCCAGCTAGTTGTTGCAACCAGTTCCTACGTCTATGTGGTTTGCCAGCTTCATTGTGACACTCAGGGAAGTTAAATGTTTCTTCAAATCTAGGATCATGTCAACACGTGTAGTTCGCCATGGAACATATGTGCCGTGCCCCTTTTCATAGAAGCAGCAACCTTTCCTTCATAGTTTTACCAGACAACATTAATTTCCCCACCCCCACTTCAATACACAAATCGTTCTCCTCCCATTCCAAATTATTTGGCTTCTTGCAATGCATTTGACAGCAAAGTTGCCTTAGCATCCTCAATGTTTATAAATTTCTCCCCATCTGGCAATGTAGTGACGGGTGTTCATATAATAAGGTTAAAAAGGATTGCAAGATTAGGTCTATATCTTCGTCATTTGATCAGAACCTCTGCTCCACAGCTGACTAATTGTAGGGAAATCTAGGTATCTTTCATCGAGAGCTTGTAAAACAGCTTTAGGAACAAAAGATTTGTGAAAGATTTTGTTTGAGGCTTTCAAGATTTCCCCTATAGCTTTGTTGATGAATCCTCAGGGAGGAAATTGTTCATCCAATAGACAAAAAGGATCGTACTTGTGGCCTTTGGACTATGCTTGTTTCAATCTTCATCTGATTATGATGAAGGTTTCTTTGCATTGCCTTATAAACAATTATGCAGGCCTTGTTGGATCAGTAGTCTCTGATGTTGACTTGCCATAGGTAGGAATTGTTATCCCAATTGAATTTCCTACATCAAATTCTGCAGTTGGAACTTTCTCGGTCGTTACACCCATAAAAAATAGAGCTGATATGAGGAGTCACGCAGGGAAGGTTTATGCAGATGTTGCACATTTGTATTATGTGGATTTGAGGAAAAGCAAATAGACATGTGAGCAACATACAATTTAGGCAGTTCACACTTAACAGGAGAGATTCCACTATTTGGTGAAAAAAGATGCAATGGAGGCCTCACCAACACTCTTCAACCCAAAGGCCCTTGTAGAGGAGTATCAATTACAAAAGCGGCCTCTCACCCAAATCGTACAAATCCCTCTAGCAATAGCTTTTGTTTCTGTTAGATGAAGAAAACCCTTCCTATACATACTTATTGTCTCGAAATAAGCCTAAGATCCTTAGGATTCATCCCTCAAGCATTGCCATAAAAAGATCCTCAAAATCTGTATTTTCTAGTTATATCAAAATTTGTATTACTGGATTAAAACCAAAATGTCAACAAGAAATGTTTTCCACTATGGCAGATGACTTTAACACACATCTCCAATTGTCTTTCTGAGACTGGAATTCTTCAAGTACCACGTCTGAACTCAAGGCATCTTTTCCAACATAACTCGCTTCCACCTGACCCATCTTTTTGTCGAAATTCATCTTTTACGCTGCAGTCATCTCTTGCCAATCATACCTGATGTGCAACAGCGAGCCACCCCCCTGAATGATCGCACAGGGACTAGAACTACCCGGCAAAAGGGTGTCCTCCTTGAATCTTCTTTGATTCCAAGTGTTTGGCTAAATCTATACCAGAGATGTTCCATTCTATCGTAGTCCAACCATCAAACCTTTCCTCGCTAAGCATCAGAGCTTCTCCTCACTCATCTGAAGCCCCTCGTCACTGGTTTGAATAGCCCCCTACATGATTGAGACACTAGTTTTTGTTTTGACCTGAATTCCCATTGCAAACCATGCTTGATCAACCCTCACTTGGTTGGATCCTCTGCACCATGGAGGGATCAGAGTCAGAGAGAAGAAACATTGAAAATCCAAATTCAAAAACATGCATATTTTCCATACTCTTGTGAACTAGTGAATAGCTTACGGAACTATTAGTCCTGGGCACATAGAAGATGTCAGCTGACGTGTGTGTCATGGTGCCGCCCCTTTTGTTTCTAAGCATTTCTGGTACTTATTGCACTGAACACACTGAACTTGAAGTACATTCCTCAAATATTATAACATTAAAAATATGGACGAAATTTAGTATGTATGGAAATTATGAATATTGACCAGAAGGGCATTTTTATTATTTCTAATAGGAGTCATCTAACATGTCTGCATCAGTGCATGGGAATGAAAGTACCTGCCTCTTCTAATACAAGAGCCATTGATGAAACTGCGGGCACCCATAATTCTGTTGAAAAAATGGTTTGCCTTCTGACTGATCTACTCGAGTAGGTTTCTATGAGAGGTTGATAGTGTAGGGGTGCATCTGACTCTTCCTATATGCCATGGTTAGGTTTGATTGGACCCCCACATTGTCAGCTTCTCAAAACAACCTACTCGAGTTAGTTAATGAGTAGATAAAATATTCCATCATAACATGAGTTGGTACAGTATTGTCTGGATGTTTATGCAATTTTCGATCCTTAGAATCGTAATCTTGAGAGACATGGATGAGATCAGATCTATGTTCAACGGACACAGACACCGGCACGGAGACAATACGACGCGACACACTGACACACAACGAATTCTAAAAAGTACACATAAAATAGAAGTATCATGTCAAATACGTGTGTCTGACATGTGTATCCGATATGCGTCCAACATGACAACTTTCAAATAGCAGTGTCTGTGCTACATAGGATCGGAGCAATATATGTGAATTATTTCATTACGTAAAGAGATGTTCAAGGTGTTACTCACAAAAGAAAGGTCTAAAAGAAAAGCAACAAGAAAACAAAAGCCAATCATAAGAACTCAATGATACTAGAAATAAAATTATTGAGACAATTGGCGTTTTAAAACCGATTGTTGCTCTCGGGATCGACGTTTGCGGAACTAGACAATATGATGATACTTACAAAAAGAAAACTGTTGTAAAGCAAACTAGCAATACCTAGACAAAAGAGTAATAAGAAAGAACACGAGAATTTAACGTAGTTCCGCTCAAACTTGACCTACATCCACGAGAAGAGAACTTGAGAGAGCTTTGTTAATAAACTTGATACAAAGAGATCTAATCTTTCTCTTGATCTCACAAGAGTATTCAACTTCTCCTTGAATTTAAATCTAGATTACAAGAGTATACCTTCTCTTTATGCACCTTCATCTTTTTTCTCTCTTTCTTGACTTCTTTTGATCTTATTTGCTTGAGATTGATTTACAATACTGGGTTACAACTTTTATTTATAAGATTTTACAATACAACTTCTATTTGGATTATGAGATGATCTTGGTCATTGGATGCTTGAAAAATCTTGATCAATCTTATTTGGAGTTGATCTTCTTGATCTAGAAGAATTCTATATCCTTCAATCTTTAGAAACAAACCTTTATTAAATAGAATCCGAATGTTGTTCGCACTCCTTCAGAAAAGAAAACTCGCAAGTGCCTGAACAGGAAACTGTTTCACCTTTATTTGCTTCTTCTGCTTCAAGTTATCGTATTTTCTAACTCAATTGAATTTTCTTGGACCATCATCTCTTCTTGAAAATGAGGCAAAATCTTAACAATCTCCATCTTGACTTGCTTTTCAAGCTTTTAGTAAAATACCTTGAGATTTTAAAGTACTATCTTAATTCTTTCCTTAGTTGTAACATACCGTGAAGATTTCAACTCTTGCCCCCTCTCCCCAGGGCCTTTGGCGGATTTACCGTCATGGCTTGGGCCATCTTTGACCTTATTCGAATGCACCCTTTCTCCTTCTCGCTACACTTTAACCCGATTCATGTCCCATTGTAGTTTCCTTGAAGCTCCACCTCGCGATGAACTCCTTTCCAAGTTTATCCCTGAAACTCTACCTCGAACTGAGTTTCCTTCCTTCCGCTTGTATAACCCTTCACACTTCTCTTCTTTCAGGATTACCCTGTTTTCTTGGCTAACTGTAATGATGTCTTGTTGAACTTGGATCTGACATCCTTCTTCGTCGAGCACCCTTATGGATATTAGATTGTACCGTACCTCCGGGACATACCGAATCACCTTCAGAGCACACACTGTCCCATATCATTTTGTAACCTTGACTGTCCCATTACCAATCACCTCACAAGCCGAGCCATTCTCCATATTGATAATTCCTTCCTCCTTTGTAACCAAGAAGTTGTTGAACTGTTCCTTTTGGGAACATACATGAATTCACCAAACTAGCCGAATTAAATATCCAACTTTTAACACTTCTTCAACATAAGAAGCCATTAATACTTCGGTGTCAACACCGCTTGCTACGCCTGCCTCCGCAGCTTGCCCCTTTTTCTTCAGTCGCTCTTGTCGATGCTTACAGTCATTCTTCCAATGACCTTTCTTGTGACAAAAGTGACATGCCTTCGATGAGTCTGGACTTTTCTTTCCTCTCCTCTTCCTTTCCTTCTCATGACCACCAAACTCGATCCTTCTTACTCCTCTTGATTTGGTCTTTTCATGATCTCATTAGATAAGAGAGTTGATGTGACCTCCTTCAAGATGAGAGTTTCCTTATCGTAAAGCATGATGGTGATGATATGATCGTATGACTGTGGAAGCAAACTGAGAAGTATCAACGTCTTATCCTCCTCTTCGATCTTGACATCAACAAGCTCACTGATGATCTTATTGAAGAAGTTTAAATACTCCAACACCGCTGTCTTTTCCTTCATGTGTAACCCATATAGTTGTTTCTTGAGATACATCTTGTTGCAGAGGCTTTTTATCATATACAATGTCTCTAAGTTTGACCACATTCCCGTAGCCGTTTCTTCATCCATCACGTTGTACATAACCTCGTCTGTGTGACATAATTGGATTGCGCTTGTCGTCTTTAGATTCATCTCCTCCCAATCTTCGTTTGATGTACCTGCAGGTTTTGCTGACTTTTCCTGCAAGGACTTGTGAGGACTCTGTTGCACGAGCAACACCTTCACTCTCTTTTATCATAAATCGAAGTTTCTTTTACCATTGACCTTCTCGATCTTGAATTTTTGTCGTAGAACTTTTTATTTTTGACATATCTCTCATCGTCAACCTTTAGCTCTGATACCAATCGTATCGGTGCTGTAATACCAATTATTACTCTCAGGATCGACGTTTATGAAACTTGACAATATGATGATACTTACAAAAAGAAAACTATTGTAAAAATCAAATTAGCAATACTTAGACAAAAGAGTAGTAAGAAATAACACAAGAATTTAACGCGGTTCGACCCAAACTTGGCCTATATCCACAGAGAGAGAACTTGAGAGAGCTTTATTAATAAACTTGATATAAAGAGATATAACATTCCTTTTAATCGCATAAGAGTATTCACCTTCTTCTTAAACCTAGACTTAAATTATAATAGTATATATTCTCTCTATGCACTTTCACCTTGTTCTTCTTTCTTGGCTTCTTCTGATGTCTTTTATGAGATTGATTTACAATACTAGGTGACAACATTTATTTATAGGATTTTATAATACAACTCCTATTTGGATTATGAGATGATCTTGTTCATTGGATGCTTGAAGAATCTTGATCAATTCTATTTCGAATTGATCTTCTTGATTTAGAAGAATTCTAGATCATTCAATTTTTAGAAAAAAATTCATTGAATAAAATCTGAATCATATTCGTACTTCAGAAAAGGAAACTCGTAAGCGTCTAAAAAGGAAACTACTCCACCTTCATTTACTTCTTCTACTTCAATCCATCATCTTCTCCAACTCAATTGGATTTTCTTGGAGTATCATCTCTTCTTGAAAACAAGGCAAAATCTTAAAAATAATAACTATCTAAGGCACCAAAATGAGAAAACATTCATAAGTTTCTCATATAATACCACTGAATTAATCATAGTAACTTTCTTTTTACATGTTCCCATATCTTCCTTAGCAGTTGCTTAGAAGAAAAGAAAAGAAAAAAAGAAGAAGAAGAAAAGAAATCCTACTCTCCAAACAAATAAAATGATATTTATGTTATTTTCTTAAAAAAGAAGATATTTATGTTTTTCTCCAAACTTTTCTCGTAGCCATATATTATGATGTTAACTCATGGATTGCTATGTAACTCTACAGGTTGATGCCGTGGTGAACGAGGCATTCAAGATGGTAAACACAGACGATGGGAAGAGTGTGAATGAAGAGGAGTTCCAGAAGACAATGGCCGAGATACTTGGATGCATCACGCTGCAACTGGAGGGCAAGCCAATCTTTGTTTCGTCTAACTCAGTTGTCAATGAGCCCTTGGCTTCTTCATCCTCGCTTATATCTCCATCAACAGACATCGACATGTCTGTAAAGGAGTGATTACACCGATTATCTAGCGCACAGAATCAAGAGATGGATAGAGTATGCAAGAGAGCACGCTCAACTTATCTGTGTTGATAGCCAAAGTCATATTGGATAATTAACAATGAACTTTGACCTCTCATATCATATTTCTTCACTAATGGCCTCTGCTATGTAAATTGTTTCTTCATATTGGAAGATGCTAGGACCTTGTAAAATTTCAGTAGATACCTCTTTTGAAATTCGAAAATAAAAGGAACAGAGAAGAGTTACTTCTCTGTCCAATATGTATGCATCTAAGCTTATATATTTTGATTTACAGGAGTCAATTCTATTTGGTCACTATTTTATTAGTCGTTCACTCGTTCCTTTGAGATATTTCATGAGTTCCTCTGGTTCCAGTTAGGTTGGTCCCAATTGAAATGGGAAGACATGCTGTTTTAGATTATGGATCTTGTTGCATGGGTACGTTAGGCGCCAAGTGTGTGAACTAATGATTTTGATAGTATTTGGCAATGCGGTTTCTTCGCAAAAAACATGTGATATTCTAAAGACTCTAGCTATTTAATTCTGTGATATACTTCAAGAAAATAAACTGAGAAAAGAAAGAAAAGCCCGTTATCTTTGACATAATCGTTTATTCATTGTATCCTTTCATAGTTATGTAAATTTTATAAGTTTCTTGTATGACTTTTCATTATATATATATATTCTTTTGAGATATTGGGGTATTGGAGAAAAATGAAGGTATGCAAAATTCTATAATTGTGAAAGAATTCGATTGCTCTGATTCTAGTAAGAAAATGAGAAATGGAAGTCTTCAATTTCTGTAAAACAAACATTGAGTTGTTGAGACAAGTGTACTGTGACCTATTATAATTCTATAAAATACATATTTTTTTCTTAAAATTGGAAGTTAACAATGTTCGCTCATTATTATGTTCCTTTTGTTATTCTTCAACTATGTTTCATTTCCAAGCATTTTATATCAATTCAGCTGTAATTCTATACTAAACAGTTTAGACAAGCATTTTACACTCGGAGGTTCCTCTAAAAAGTTTATGCCCGATATGCAAAAGTTAACAAAATCAAAATTTGATGATTTGATTTGTTATAAAATCAAAACAGAATAGAATAAAAATTATATATTTTTGAACTGTTTCTGTGGGTAAAATTATATATATATTTTGCTAATAAACTTAACCGCTAACGAGATTCACCGGCATTACTGGGGCGCAAACCCGGGGCCTGGCCGGTGCAACTTTGGCGGGAGAAATAATTGAGCCGAAATGAGGGTCATGTCCGCGACACGCATGAGATTCGATAGAACCTCTCGTGGGGAGCAGACCTCAACCACCCAGAGAGGACCGCAAGGCCACATGCGGGGGACTTCTCTTGCCAATAGTTGACATATAATTAACAATAGCGAGAAGTACAGGTCTACAAGCTAAAAAATTCCAGTCCATTTTGTCTTCTAATTATAAAAGAAAATCAGTCGTTAGACATTTTTCCTTACAGCAAGTTGGAGTCAAATTTGAAAGCATAGCCAATTGCATCGCAAAAGAGAGAAGAAACATCGTTTGCTTTAGTAACCCTAATAGCCAAAGCCCATTATATTTAATTGGTGGACAAGTAAACCCATAGACAACCTCGAGTGTTCTCGAAATATTAGTATTGATTCCTCCACTTTATTTCTAGTTCAGTCTCCTTAAATTGGTCAAACATTATTTGGGTTCCACTCTTTTATTGGGAGTGCAACAGACCGAATAAGTTGAAGCATTGTAGAGATTGTTAGGAGTTGATTTTCACTGCCCAATTCTTTGTCTCATAAAGATAAGTTTCTGAAAACCTAAATTTATTTTTTGAGCATGCATCTGGATTAAACTTGCTCAGAACGTCACTTGGGCTTTCCTGTATAAAATTTGCTGCAAACCAGGAAAAATAGATAAAAGGCAGCTATTATTTTGGACACTTTTTGGAAGGTTCCTATCTTCCTCTTGCATGCATGAAAAATTTCTTTTGGGACAAAAGGATCCTTCAAATAACTTAGTCAGACACTTGAATTAAGCACTAATTAATATATGTACCGCACGATTAATGCTTAAAATAAAATTATGAAATGAAAAAACCTCACATGTTTACAGTGCGATTCTCACATGGCTAAGTTCCTCTCAGCTCTGAGCTCTCTCCAACCTTTTTTGGGAGCCCCACTTTAACTAGCTAGTTGACAAAACTTGAGCTTTTAATAATTGATGATGATAATAATAATTCCCCTCTTGCATATGTATACATGTTCATTTTTCTTCTCTGTTTCAACGTGTTAGGTCATTGATGAATAGAGAAATATTTTGGTTATTAAAGTACACACGTATGTGCTTATGAATCAAGAGAGTTTGTGTTTTGTGTTTTTAATTAGCATGGGCTTGCCATGTCACCAGTGTTTGGATCGCTTTGGGCTTGTTTGTTTGGTAAAAATGGGCTGAAAAGTTAGTTTTTTTTTTTTTTTTTTTTTTTTGAATTTGTAGGCTAGAAAATGAGAGAGGAAAAAAAATCTTCTTCTTGAGCCTATCAGTTTTCCCTACAAAACAAGAGGAAAACACTCATAAAACTAACAGATTCAGAATGGCCCCATGAGCTTTTCCTTGAGGAATTCTTATGGTGCCCAATTTTCTAGCTTTAGTTTTTCATACCAAGCAGGTCCGTCTCTTGTTTCTTACATTCCTTGTCCTAAATATGTAAAATAGGAGACATCCTCCAACTCGGTCGCGTTCAATTTGTCATCTTGACTTGTGTGCAGATCAACTTGTGATAGCAGGAGGAAGGGGAAACTTTGAGCACTTAAACAATAATGTGAGAACATCAATTTAATTTCTATTTTATATTCTAGAGCGCCAAAAAACAATTCTAATGCATCAAAACTAGGTGTTCGGATGTTACAAGAGTACTAGTTTTGGACATTATGCATGGTCAATCATAAATTCTTTTCTCTATTTTTTGTAAATTCTGAAATTATGCTGATTAGGACTGAGTTTTCTATGTCTTACTAGTTTTCTTTTTTAACTAAGGCTTTAAAGTTTTTTCTGGAGTTCTAATTATCATTTTTTTTCCTCCACTATTTTATTTTATTTATTTATTTTTATTGAGTATCTTGTTATAGGAATTTGAGTAGTTTTAAGACTGTATAACAATATAAGAGAGGCCTTCTTCAATAATTTGTATGTAAGTTACTGATTTCCTTTTACCTAAGTGGATTCCAAGTTTATGCACTGTCGACTCAAACAGTTTTCTTAGTGAAGGATTCTGGTTGATTAAGATTGAATACTTGGATATAAATCGTTTTATATATATATACAAATTTTTATTTATACACATTTTTAATTTCCTTTCTCTTGATGGATTTTAACTTTATTGTGAATTAAAGAATTTTATCGATAATATATATAGACAGCCATGATCCTCATTCACCATAATATATATAGGAGAGAATTTTTATAGAGTGGATGATGAATAGGAATGCCAATAATATGATGAATATCTGATTACCTTGCATGACTAGGTATTAAAGTCTTCGTAATTTAAGGTTCCCGTATTAAAAAGTCTCTCTTTTTTATGTGTCAAAACTTAGGCTTTTCATGATAAAGATATTTTTTATTATTTTAAATCTGTTTTTTAATACGCGCACGGTAGGAGTTGAATTTGAGTTACTTTGACACCATGTTAAAATCTCTGTTACTACACTAAAAATCTAAAATTAAGAAGAAAATTGAGGTATTTATATTTTAACACTCCAAAATCACATGGAAAGCTCCACTGAATTCACAGGTTTCAAGGACATGGATGATTCCAATCATTGAGTCCCTAAGAGTAATTAGACGTCTAATCATGAATCCCAAAGCTATAGATGCTTATTTTCAGCCATAAAGTACTCTCACAAGCTACATGATTTCATGACCATAGAGCACTGTCATCTAATCTTTTTTTAAATGAAAAAATCAGATTTAATCAGAGCAACTTTACGTGATAGCTAATTACTTTTCTCGGTCGCCAGAACATAGTCAATGAAAATGCGAAATGTCTTTTTGCCACGAAAAATAATAATCAGACCATTTCCTTTTCTACAACTGAGTATAGACAGTCGACAACAATCCAGTCCAAATATCGCTGCTCTTCTGCTACTTCTATTAATGACTTGTGCAGCAATCAATGGTCAGCCTGGTTGTCTCGCAACCAGAACACTGGTTGATGCACCCAGAAATCCATCACGACAATTGAATGAGATCAATTGATGATCGACACTGTTTGGGACCACGATCAACTTGACACACATCAGTCACAGCATGTTGCTCGGTATTTTTATCAACACATCTAAGCCACAGGCTAACGATATTGTGCATGATATTGTCGACCACTTGTGTGCATCTTTGTCAAGCAAATTAAGCACCGAAGCAAGAAGCTGAGGGTTCATATCCATGCACATTGCAATTGCAATAGAGGTATCTGATCTCAACAGGAGAAGCCAAGGGAGAAGCCGTTGCCATACTTTCGAGCTTCCAGCTGCTTCCTGCAAATGCTTTTTGTATGGAAGGTTTCTGATGAGGGCCAGAGAAGTTCCACAAATTGATGATGTGATGTTGTTAGTGTTGTGGCGTGCATGGGGACCCATTTTGAACGTGCGAGATGTTTTCAGGTTCACTGTCTTTGCGCAAAGATGCTATGGGGGAAAAAAACCAAGCAGGAAGAATGGCGTTTTTTTAGCTGCAGGGATGCATGTTTCTCAATCTGTTTTAGTTTTGGATCGTTGCGTGGGAATGACATAAACATCACAAATCAAGTAACAAGCCCTCCAGAGTTTGGAGTCCTTTTTTATGAGGGGCTGATTCCCTCACTATTCTGAGAAAGAATTATTTCTAGATTTGGATCCAAGCCACTGACTGTATGCAGGGCGCAGTCGAGGACAGACCCACAAGATGGTTCATTTTAAAGGAGATTAAACGGCGCAATGAGGGCTGGAATCAAATCGAATGTTGAGATATTCACGCTTGAATTCGTCAAAATGTGGGGAGGGAGAAAAATCTTGTTATTTATAAGTAGAGTTTTTTAACTTATCGGAAAAGCGCAGAGTAAGAAATTTGCATGAGGTGTTAGGGTACAGCAGATACGTGGATACGCCAATAGGAGCAGCAGTTTGCTTTCTCTGTCGGCAGACCATCTTGGTTGTCGACAGAGCCCTGTCGACAGGCCCCATGGCTTTTGACAGGCATTTCCCGAGAGTCGAGACATGTGCAGAGTGGCTCAGTCTGTCGATATGCCGTCTTAAGCCTCTGGGCGGTTTTCAAATTGAATTCAGAGTTCATTTCTGATCTGAATTTGGAGTGCTTGGTTTTCTTATTTTCATAAATTTTGCGGCTATACAAAGAGAGGTGTTGCCCCTATTGATTGTATTATGTACTTTATTGATTTTAATAAAATCTCTCTCACCTTCTACCCGAGGACGCATGCAATTGCTAAACCTCGTTAAATTTTGTGTTCTCGTTTTCTTTTATTTGTTTGCTTTGTTCATGCAATTGACGATTATTCTCTAGTGTTGCTATCTTCTGCGCAAGAGATTCCAACAAGTGATATCAGATTTTTCGGATTCGATAGGGAGTTTCGTTTGGGTGAAGCAAATCAGACATATGCAGAGTGGCTCAGTTTGTCGACATGCCGTGTTAGGCCTCTGGGCGGTTTCCAAATTGAATTCAGAGTTCATTTTTGATCTGAATTTGGAGTGTTTGGTTTTCTTATTTTCATAAATTCTGCGGCTATACAAAGATGGTATTGCCCCCTATTGATTGTATCATGTATTTTATTGATTTTAATAAAATATCTCTCACCTTCTACCCGAGGACGCATGCAATTGCTAAACCTCGTTAAATCTTGTGCTCTCGCTTTCTTTTATTTGTTTGCTTTGTTCGTGCAGTTGGCGACTATTTTCTGGTGTTGCTGTCTTCTGCGCAAGAGATTCGAACAAGTGATATCAGATTTTTCGGATTCGACGGGGAGTTTCGTTCGGGTGGAGCAAATCAGCTTGGAGTCTGTTTACAGTTTCGTTCAGAGGTAAAAATCTGATAATTCCTATTTGAATTTATTTCATTAATTATTTTTTCGCATTACTTTGACAAATCTATTGAGGAGATGGCAGGAGATATTCAATCCACGGTGAAATCCGTGAACCTACATTCGATGAAAATCGATTTGATAAAGTTTGAGTTTTTTAAGAACTAATGTGCTTTCTGCAGAGAAGGAGGACCCTGAAAGATTGATTGTTTAAAGATCAAGTTGCCATCACACAGACACATGGTGATAATTCTGACTCATCTAGTTATTCATTTTCTATCACTCCTATTGGTTGTTGTTTAGAGGAATCTGAGTGGATTTTGGATACGGATGCTACCTATCACGTTTGTCCCAAACGTGAGTGGTTTGCTAGTTTTGAAAAACTAGGTGGAGGCTTAGTGTCGTTCGACAATGAACACACATGGATAGGTACAGCCGCATTAAGTTGTTTGATGGGATGTATGAGAAATGAAAGATGTGGGGTATGTACCTCAGTTGCAGAAGAATTTAATCTCGATTGGAACTGTAGCAGGGCCTAAGAGGGACTCTTGGAGAAGGTATTCTCAAGATGTCCAATGGCTTTTTAGTAGTTCTGAAGGGCATTCGATGCAACAACTTATACTACTTGAAAGGTAGTGCAGTTACAGAAAATTGGAAGCTTCAGAACATTTGAAAGATAACTCTATCAGGTTATGGCAGATGTGGCTCAGACATACAGGAGAAAAATCTTTACAAGCTCTTACAAAGTTGGGATCAGTGAAATATGCATCTACCTGTAATTTGGAATTGGGTGGACACGACGCTCTGGATAAGACGATGAAGGTGAAATTCGGCAGCACAACTCACCGTCGAAGGTCTTCTCGATTGTTTTCACGTTAGTATTTGGGGTCCTACCAAGACTGCATCGCTTGGAGGCCATCGATACTTTGTCTTATTTATTGGTGACATATCTAGGCGATGTTGGGTATACCCTATGAGACAAAAATTTGAAGTCCTATATATGTTGGTGAAGTGAAAGAATATGTTAGAGAAATAGGCTGGTAGAAAGATTAAGACACTCCAAATTGATAGTATTGGGGAGTAAAAGGATCAATTCCTACAATTTGTCCAGAAAAATGTTTGCAAGCTCTTGCAAAGCAGGGATCAATGGAAGGTGCATCTACCTGTAATTTATTTTTGGGTGGACACGACGCTCTGGACAAGACGACGAAAGTGAAATTCGGCATCATAACTTACTGTTTGAAAGGTCTTCTTGATTGTGTTCACATTAGTATTTGGCTCCTACCAAGATTGCATCACTTGGAGGCCATCGGTACTTTGTTTTATTTATTGATGATATATTTAGGGGATGTTGGGTATACCCTATTAGACAAAATTTTAAAGTCCTAGATATGTTGGTGAAGTGAAAGAATATGATGGAGAAACAGACTGGTAAGAAGATTAAGGTACTCCAAATTGATAGTGTTGAGGGAGTACAAGGATCAATTCTTACAATTCGACAGAAAAATCTTTGCAAGCTCTAACAAATTAGAGATCAGTGGAAGGTGCATTTACTTGTAATTTGGAATTGGGTGGACACGACGCATTGGACAAGATGACGAAGGTGAAATTTGACACCACAACTCACTGTTCGGAAGATCTTCTTGATTGTATTCACGTTAATATTTGGGGTCCTATTAAGACTGCATCGCTTGGAGGCCATCGATACTTTGTCTTATTTATTTATGATATATCTAGGCAATGTTGGGCATGCCTCATGAGATAAAAAATTGAAGTCCTAGATATGTTGATGAAGTGAAAGAATATGATGGAGAAACAAACTGATAGAAAGATTAAGGTACTTCAAATTAATAGTGTTGGGGAGTACAAGAATCAATTCCTATGATTTGGCCAGAACACTGGTATTAGTACTCACTTCACGAATGAAATATACGGGGTGGCTAAGGAGATAAACCATTCATTACTGGAGAAGGTACAGTGCTTATTGTCTAATGTACGATTAGATAAATCATTTGGGCCGAGTATATGCTAGCCATATGATGAATTGTTTGTCATCGACTGCGATAGGAGGTAAAACTCCATTAGATATCTGATCAGGTAGAGTTGCTCAGGATTATGGCTTGTTGTGGGTATTTAAAAGTCCGACCTACTTTAGGACCAAAGATGGCAAGGTAAATCCGCGAGCAAAGAAGTTTATGTTTTTGAGTGTTAAAAAGAATAATAAAATGTTACAAGCTATGGGTCCCCGAAAATAAGAAAATTGTGTTGAGCAAACATGTCACGTTTGATGAGACTTCATTGTTGAAGGCTACCATCTCTCATCAGGTGGAGAGGATGAAGACCAAGGATGTATCGCAGCAGGTGGAGCGTGATGCTACTCCTCCATCTCTAGTTGGTTCGATATAAGTTAGGATCTCATCGGATGTGACACAGGGTGAAAATCATGCAGCTGCTTTGGATGCTGAATAGGTTGAAGACGTTGGTGAGGATGTCAAATTGTTTGTAGCTATTAGAACCAAGATGAATCCACGAAAGTGTGTGAATAAGTGTGAATCTCAAGTCAGTGAGCTAGACAAGCTCAAATTGATGGTCGTTGTTCCCCATGACGACATTAGTAAGGAAGTTCATATGACTCAGCTAGTTTAGTTGCTGCAGATTTGGTTACAATTGCTTGAGCTCGATGGAGCTTATTTGGATGAACTATGGATAGCTTGATCTCGTTGGGCATAGTTACGTAGGCAGCTGTAACCCCTGATTTTAGATATACGTGTCACTATATCAGTACTCGATACGACGTATAAATTTGATTTGACCTTCTTGATAGTAAAATTGAACTGATTTCATCTAAAGATATTATTTTATAATATTTTAGATTTTTCAGAATGTTTTAGATTTTTTCTGAATTATTTTGGAAAATCTCCGAATTCGGTTTCCAGCGGTACCGCTCATCGACTCCATGATTTTTAATTTACAATTGTAGTTGAATTTCTTGAATCCACTTTCAAATTATTCTGTAAAATCATGTTTTTTACTTTAGCATACTTTTGAAGATTTTTCTGAATTAATTGAAAATCCGGCCAAACCGGTGTCGCCCAATATCGACAATATATTTCAAGATTTTTAACTTGTAAACAAGAGGGAATTTCTTAAAACTGATTCAGATTGTTTCTTAGGATAATATTTTCTATTTTATAGAATTTTTGAGAACCGTTCGAGATTAGTCAAATTTTGACCCAATTATTTAATATTAATTAAATACTTTTAAACATATTTCTTCTCCACTTTCTTTCCTTCTTCCCCAAGCCATTGACTCTCCCAAAATCGACTTTCCTGTTTCTCGAATTCTCTGTCTACAAATAATTTTCTCTCCCTACAAAAATAATTCTCTTTAATTACCCTCTCTCTTTCTCTTTTTCAAATTTTCCTTTATCTCTCTCCCTTAACCCATTTCACAGCCAAATCAATCCAATCTCTACCACCCACTTTCCTAACCGGCCACCACACATGACAGCCTCCATCTCTGGCAAGCCCACACCAGTGATCACCTCCACCTGCCACCTATTCCATCACCCTCTTCAAGTAACACCGTCATCAACACCACTTTCATCTTCACCAAACTCCACCACCACCAATCACACCACCATCATCACTGCATCCACCACCAAACCCTCCCTATTATCCACCATCTCCTCCACCTAAAATCACCACTTCTTCTCCATTCCTCCATCCACAATCACAACCGCCTTCACCTCAAACCATCATCACCACCACTTACTCCACCCACCATCTTCTTTCTCTCCTCTCGTCTCTCTCTCTCACCTGTCGCCGTCCGGCCAGGTCCGTCACCAGCGACCTGGCGGCGTCGCCACGCTGGTCGCCCAGCCCCCTTATGGCCGTCACCTTCCCTCCTATGCATCTCTTCTTTCTTTTCTATTCTATCTCTCTTAATGGAACTAAATCCATTAAGCCGCAACCCAAACTCTATTCAAATCCAAAACCATTCACTTAAGTTTTGGGTTTGGGTTTCGGATCTGAACACGACCCCTTAGCAACCCAAACCCGCTTCAAACTTAATAAAGGTAAATTTACTTAAAACCCCCTAGCTATTTATACAAATTACGATTTAGATTCTTTTTATTACATATTTAACTTATTTTAATGCTTTTAGTGTTCAGGCGATATCTCGAGCATTCAGAGTCCGATTTGAATGATTCTCAAATCATTGCGATCACAGAAAGGAGAGCTACATTCTTACAATAACTATGTGAGTATTTTAATTCATAAATCATATTTCATCATGCAAATTTAATTAAGTTATTGATTTGTTTAGCAAATTATAATTATTGATTAATAAATTATGTAAATGATAAATCGTGATAATTAAAATATATGTGATTACCTTCTAAACATATTTAATAAGATAATATGTAATTGTGATGATTGATTTAATATAAAATACATATAGATTAGGTATACATGTTGGTAATAATGATTATTGGATTATTGATAATGACATTCTAAAATAATAAGTTAATAAATTTATAATTCTTATAATGGTTGTGAAGAGTTTGAAATAGATAATTGTATATAATTCTCTTGTGATATCAAATATAGTAATAATAATGAAATCGTTATAACAAATCTTGATATATATATATATATATATATATATATATATATATATATATATATATATATATATATATTATATATATATATATATATATATATATATATATATATATATGTTCATGTTATATATATCTTACTCTAACACTGTCAATAGTATATAAATCACGAACTGGTGCAGTGGATACTATACATTATCACACCAGACACTATCATCTCATGTACATGTATTACCGCTACACAGATATTATTATATTAGACATTGTATTTAATGTATACACTTGTTACACTCTATATTATTATTTTATGTTCACATACTACTGATATACAGACAAGCTATGACACTGGATACCATTACACAGATACTCTGCACACAGTTATTTCATATCCTTATATCACTATTACACAGATACATCTAAGTGTATGACATGCCTATTTCCTGTATCATTAATATTGATATGATCTTCCTGTTACATAGATTCATATGTAAACTTACTCTGGTTGTTTCTGTATTCCTGTTATATGAATTATAGTTACTTCATGTCTAATTGTTACATGCATAATTTTTGAATAAAGTAGATGATCATTTTCTGTATCACTATATTGATATGAAACTCTTATTACATTGACATACTATCTATTGATATTCGATGTGTGAAACTAAGTGCCACGAGAAAGTTACCACGGGAGCCACATCTAGAATCTCACATCTCTTGTTTCTTATTATCTTGTTTAGTGATATAAAGATTGCTCCTGTCTTGTTATCTTGTTATATGCTATATGCACTATTATTGTTCCTGATTCACTTTGTAATTCACTTAAACTAAATATAACATGGGGATTGGGAGGCTTAATGGTTGACTAGGTCTTGTCGGGTGAATGTCATGGATCCATATTTATCTCACTGTAGGAGACTGTAGTGCTGGTTATCAATTGTATATAGCTCATTGAGCTTCTTTTTTCTTGCTCCTGCCCTAGCGAGTAGCCCTGATTTCAGCAACCAGCGATTTGTTTAGGGCTGTAGTCCCGGGTATGCATGAGATACACCCACCTAAGTAAAGCTCCTTGACCATTGAGTTTTCAATTAAAATAATAAAATAGTTGTAGACTGTCTAAAAATCATTGAGGACAAGTCATTAGAAAGCACAGTCTATATTCCAGACGTAAGCTTAATCATAGCCACACGCAAGTGTCGAAGCCCGCGTCTTAACATCACTACAATGGCTAAGACGCAGAGCTTGAAAGCCGCACCTCAGCATCACTGTAGTACCTAGATGCAAGGGTCAAAGTCCGCGTCTCTGCTTCACTGCAATGGCCAAGACGCAAAACTTGAAGCCTGCGTCTCAGTCATCTATGCAATACTAAAACGTAGAGCTCGAAGCCCGCGTCTAGCAAGTTGGCATCCAACAGCACTATAATATAATGCCAAAACGCGAGGTTTGAAGCCCGCGTTTCAACTGCAGAGAAGCCCTGCGTCTCGATTATAACTCAATTACTGCCCATATAATGAGGGGAGTTAACCCCCATTATAGAGGATTTTTAGGAGACAGTTTTACCCCTGAAACCCCTACAAATACTGAGTTGGCTATTATGAAGGGGCAGGGAATCGAATTGGTCGGATTCTTAATCGAATTGGAGAAGTTTGATCAGAATCTTCAGCTAAGGAATACTAAAGAGTTCAACTCTTCAATCAACTTGCTAAGTTTAAGTTTTTACCCAAATCTCTTTGAGATTCTATTTGGACAAGAGTTGTGCTACTCCGTCTATAATCTGAAGAGAAGATTCCCACCCGGTCAACGAAAAATAAGATCCACTTTCCACCGCTACATCAAGAATCCAGCATTAAACAAAGAGAAGATTTGAGCTTGAATATCTTCTCTCTCTTGTAATCGAAATTGTTTGAGATTGTTGTAATCTTTCATTGATTTAAGAAAATTTTACGGCCGTATTCTTAAATTATTTTTCCCGAGCAAGCAAGAGATGGCGACTCCGCTGGAGACTACTTTCTCCACTGATGAGCAAGTCATGGCGCAAGGTGACGTCACCTTTATGGGAAGAACAGTCAAATCGCTTGTCGTGAAACTCGACCAGGCAAAGTATGAAGAGTTCCTCTCTTCTGGCTCTAAGAGCCCTAGGGCGCGGCAGTACCTCAAGGTCTCTTCGGAGATTCGCTCGCGGGTCCCTTCGGAGACTTCTCCGAACATGGCTTGTGCAGAGGGCATCATTACTGGCCGCACACATGTGAGGCCCGCGTTAACGTCTCTCACGAGACCCGCGAGGCCAATGTTGTTGAAGGTCAACCCGGCCACACCCTTCCTCTTCCTCAGCTCCAGGTTATCAAGGATTCCCAACAACCCATACAGCGTAACTGAAATGCCGAACGTCGACAGAGGCGACGCACACATCGACAACAGACTCAAGAAGCTGGGACAACTATCTGTCCAACAGTTACGGAATGCAAGGCTCATACCTGCGTCCCTTCTGAGCTGCACAGGACACGCAAAGTCTGCGTTTGGAGACCAAAATACGAAGCTCAAGAAGCTTGTGTTTTCGAGGCCTCACCTCTTAAACGCGACGTTCAGCAACGCGAGGTCCGTGTCTCTTCTCAGAAACACGAGACCTGTGTCTCTACGACAGAACGCAGGACTCAGAAAGTCCGCGTTTTCCAAATGTCACTGGCCGAATGCCACAATCAGTAACGCGAGGTCCGCGTCTCTTCTCAGCAGAGGCACGAGACCCACGTTTCAAAGCTAAAATGCGAGAGCCGCGTCTGTTCTGTAAAACGTGAGCTCCACGTCTCTAAACCCTGCGTCTCAGATTTACGACGCAAGGTTAGCTTTTAAAAGCTGAAAAGCCCTCAAAAAATCGAGACTAGTCTATTTGATTCCCATCCAACGTATCTAACGGATTATCTGACAAAGAAGAGGAGTGTTCATTAAATCGCTCCATCATGTTGCTATGAACGGCTCATCACAACAATGCTCTCTAAATGTCACTGCAGTTCACATGTAAGCAAACAGTCGGTATTCAGACAATTAACGTTAACATCCCGATCAGCCAAAAGACGTCATTCCCGCACAAAGAGAACCTTCTCTGATACGGAGTACCCCGAAGTCACTGCGAACATGGCGGGTTCAAGCACTACGTTAAGCAGAAGTAAGGAAAAATAACCAATAGTCAACTCTGACGAGTCTGACCTGAACTGAAAGGAGTGTACCGGCATACCCACACTCGAACTGGCGTGGTAGCCCAAGTTGATTACAGTGCCCTAACCCGGGGCATTGAAGTAAGCGAATCGCACTCTGCCATTACAGAATTGCAGGCCCTGAAATCTTCTATAGAGAAGGAAGCCTTTGCGTATATGGTAAACACTCCTGAGGAGATGGCCAGGTGCTTTGAACAACAAGCCTAGGCCCAGAGGGAACAACTCGATATGATTCGCGCCCAACAAGAATCTATCGACACCCTGAAGCAAATGCTTTCACAATTGCTTGAGGGCAGGAGAAGCTGAAAGCTAAAACTCCTTCTAAGAAGTCTAAAGGCAAACGGAAGGAAGGGGAGAGCTCGTCTTCTGCGCATACCGAGGAGGAAGAACAATCCAACTCCGAGTCGTCTAAGCCTTCATCTGAAGAGAGAGACAATTCAGAGAATGAGAGCACTCATTCTAAAAGAATGAATAAACTGGAACAACGTCTGGAAGCCCTCGCCAATCAAAAAGGCCTCCAAGAAGCAGGAATGGTTCAGCCATACGTGGCTGAGTGGGATCTTGTCCCATACCTTCCTAAGTTCAAAACTCTAACCCAACAGGCCTTCGAAGGCAAGGGGTCACCGAACTAACACATATACTATTTCAAGTCTCAGACATGGAATGTAGTAGCAAATGATGCCATCTTGGCACGTTTGTTCATCGACACTCTGATGGGACTTGCTTTTGAATGATTCATGAAGCTCCCAGAAGGCTCCATCAAGAACTGGGGAGATCTGGAGAAGCTTTCCTTACACGCTTCTTCGAAGATGATTCGGAGATCACCATGCCAACTCTCTTGGTAACGAGGCAACGAAAAAGAGAGTCGGTCAAAGAATTTGTAGAAAGATTTAGGAATATGACACTCTGATATCCTAGCGGTATGACCTAGGCCACCCTACTGAAATATGCCGTCACAATTTGCAAACTTCACTCCTAACCCAGATAGGAGTTGCTGAAAGCCACACCTGGAAGCAGTTAGACCAGTAAGATGAATAGGCAGAAGAGATTGTCGTTAGGGTTAAGGCAAAGAAAACAAGCCCAGATCTGATAAGTCGACAAGTCACACGCCAGAAGTATCTTTCCAATCGAAAAGGAGGGACACATTCGCGACAGAGATGAAGTCTCCCGTTAAGCCTCAGCCGGCTAGAGGGGGTAGTTCTTCGAGTCAGCCGCGTGCCAATAGGCAGTACTCCTTCAAGGATGAGCATATCAATTCGTTGTTCAAGTTACTCAACAAGAGCAACAGGTTAAAGCTTCCTGAAGTTAGACGTCCTGAGGAGGTCGGCAAGACCGACAATCCCAACTACTGCTTGTATCATAGGATGCTGGGGTACCCTACTAAGAGCTGTTATATCTTCAAAGACATCCTTCGCGGAAGTGCTCAAGCTCCGCCCGGAGCAGAAGAAAGTGATAGCTAACATGACGTTATTTCTTCAGTTCGGGGTACAGCCTCCAACGCCAGCCTGAGTAGTTCCCATCCCGAAAGGGGAACTAAGGGTACTCAACATAGATCCGCATCACCAATAGGAGAAAGGTCTCATACCTGTTCCTACTTCTCAGGGAGAAATCATGTGGGTTCATCCTGACCTTATAGAAAGCCAACAATGGACTACTGTTACCAACAGAAAGTCCAAAAGTAAGACAAAAGCTTCACCTTGCAATATGGTGTGCGCTTCCTTTAGGAAGCAGAGACTGATGTCCCCTTACTAACCAACTTGGAGGATAAGACAATCGTCCTTGCCGCAGAGCTGAACATACCGCTCGTGGCCGAAACTCGTTCGGGTCAGTCGTACTTGAAGAAATACGATGATATAGTGGCAAATCTGCCTAAACCACCCATGAACCGACCAAGCAATCCACGAAGTAACCCGTGGAGAAACAAAAAGAGATTCAGTATGCCAAGGCCCTCCTAAAGGACAAAGCAGAAGGAATTTCAATGCCTTACCGCTTCTATGTCCTGGCTCAATTAGCCAACATCCCGGCCAGAATCACCCTTTACGAGTTCCTGAGACTGTCAAAGTCAACCAGAGAAGCTTTGAGAGAAGCTTTAGCTGATGCTGAGATTTTCATGACCCGGATTCTGGTTGAACTACAAGAGGAAGATAAAGAATACTGCCTCCACGCCTCTCAACATGCTCCCTGCATCACCTTCACGCTAGATGACATGCAGGTTAAGGGGAAACATGATATGCCTTTGTACTTCACAAGGTACATTGGATCGTCTGAAGTGAGCCGCATTCAGGTAGATCCAGGATCCGCGTTGAGCATTATGCCCCACTGGGTCATGCAACACTTGGGGATCGCCACTCACTGATTGAGCGCTACCCAAACCATCATTTATGATCTCAACGCTAATGGTACGCGCCTAATGGGGAAGATTAAACTTAAATGTCAGATTGAGGACCTAAAATCTAAAGTGATGTGTTATGTGATTGACGCCGACACTTCGTATAATTTATTGCTGGGATGACCGTGGATTCATCAAAACTCCATCGGTCCCTTCTACTCTCCATCAAGTCATAAATATATTGACATAGATGAAAAAGTCTGAACATTGATAGCCGAAAGGCATCCATTTAAGGGGGTAAAGCATTACTTCACAGAGTCCCTCCTATACCAGGATTCTCTGGAGATGAATGAGAATTCCCAGCCAGAGAAATCAGACTCTGGTAACGAAGCTGATATTGAACCAGAGGCAGAGGAAGAATGTCTTTGGGAGCTGAACCCATTTGTAACGAGCATTAATAAGCTCGATGTCAATAACACCGCCAATGATGTAGGCGAGTGGTATATTAATGAAGAATTAGATTTGGCTTACCTTTCTGAGTTTGCTTCTGATTCTGTGTCGTCAGATACCGATGCAAGTGATGACCCTGGTCGGCAATAGATGCCCTGACATTATTACATGTACTAGTGAGGTCATCCCTCACGGTATACCAAGACATCAGAGAGGCACAAGGATCTTTATTCAAGATCCCAGCAAGATGCAAAGGCCAAAAACTAATCCTCTTCGAAAGAATCGAGTCTGAATCAATGACTCGCGAAGACTCAGAAAGTGAGAATTAACCCCTCAATTCTCCTATTATGAGCCAAATGTACTCAGAATGATGGAAAATATGGGGCATGACCTAACAAGTGATCCTGGCTTGAACTTTGGGAAAAGAAGAAGAACACTGCTTCGATCTTTTATTCCAAAAGGGAAAACCTTTGATTATTATCATCAAACTCGCAGAGGGTTGGGTTATGTGTCAACTCCAATCCCGCCAGCCTCTGAGTCTGAAGAGTCATTATACCATAATTACTCGTCAGGCACATCATCGTGGGAGTCAGATGTCAGTGTCGGCAACATCTTCAAAGAACTTTCGGTAAACATGGTTTCACAAGCCACCTAGAAGATGGAGATGAAGCAATGATCCAGTCGCATACAGATCCTTGGATCAAACACCTAAATGCTCTCTGAAATATTTGCTTTGAATAACGCGAATCACCCACCGAGGATAAGGTTACCCAGATCAATCTGGGAGATGAGGCTAATCCTAGGCCCATCTTTATAAGCGAAAGCTTATCACTCTGCGAGGAGGAAGATCTAATATCTTTTGTTCGAGATTATATAGATGTTTTTACTTGGAACTATGAGGATATGCCTGGGCTCGATCCTCAAGTGGCTATACATCACCTCAACATCAATCCGAATGCGAAGCCCGTCAAGCAACAACAACGACGGTTCCATCCTGAGATAATGGAAGCAATCCAGTCAAAAGTCAAGAAGCTTGTAGACTCTAATTTTATCAGGGAGGAACAACATCCTGATTGAGTAGCCAATATTGTTCCTGTTACTAAGAAAAATAGGAAGATACGGATTTGTATTCACTTTCGTGATCTAAATGAGGTGTGTCCTAAAGACGAATTCTCCCTTCCAATCACGGATGTCATGATCAACAATACGTGTGGGTTTGAACAGATGTCTTTCATAGACGGATTCTCAGGATACAATCAAATTAAGATGTACCATGATAATGAGAAGCATACATCTTTTAAGACACCATGGGGGTGTATTGTTATACTGTTATACCCTTAGGATTGAAGAACACGGGGGAACATACCATAGAGCTATGAATGTAATTTTTCACGAGCATATACACAAAACAGTGGAATGCTCTGTTGATGACATTGCAGTAAAAAGCCGTGCCAAGGCAATCACATAGCAGATCTAAAGGCAGTATTCGATATTATGCGGGTGCATCAATTGAAAATGAACACCACCAAATCCTTCCCGGGGGTAACCAGCGGTAAATTCCTAGGGTTTGTTGTTACATCTAAAGGAATCTACCTCGATCCAGAGAAAGTTCGCTATTCTAGGAGATGCAACATCTAAAAAGTCTTAGAAAGCTTAGGGGATTGCAAGGGTGGCTAGCTGTAAGTACACCTAGAGGGGGGTGAATAGGTATAAGGCTAATATAATGACAAATGACGTGGAATTAAAAACTAAATGCAACACACTTAGTGTAACTAAAGAGTGTAGCCGAATTTCCGGTGAATGGCTCTAGACTATCTCCTCTAAATTACTCTAAATAAGAGTTGAGGTGCTATATGAAGATCTCTTGGTTAAACACAAGTATGGGCACACAATCAAACCAAGCATGTACATGATATGAACAATATGAACAATACACAATGTACGAGATAGAGAGTTAGAGAAAGTGGATCAAACGCAGACACAAGGATATGTTTCGAGGTTCAAGCACCCAGCTCTACGTCCCTGCCTTCACACAGAAGGATTTCCACTAACTTGTCCACATAGGATTTCTCACACAGGGAACCTCCACTGAGGATTTGGGCAAATACAACTTAGGAGTACACAACTCCTCTCTTAACCAATATAACCTCTCACTAGAGGTAAGGCACAAACCAACACAATATCAACCTCTCACTAGAGGGATACCAACAAACTCAATCACCTCTACACTTAGAGGGATGACCACAATCCAATGCACAACCTCCTCAATACTTAGAGGGCAAGGCATAAAGCCACAAGCAAATGGATGAATACAACTCTTGGTGGTTTCAACAAACCACAAATCAATTTTCCTACAAAACAAAGATCCTATAGATAGGATAGTTATGATAGGCTCAACTGTGAGAAAACTAAAGAGATTGGAAATCAAAAACACAAAGAAAAACTCTTGGGAAAACTTCTAGAATAGATATAAAAATGAAGATAAAAAACCAATCCCAAAGGTTTCTCCTTTTCTTGATTTTCAAACCCTTTTAAAAACAAATAAAGATCAAATCTTTTGGCACAAAAACTCTTTTAAAAACTTGCTGAAAGATGAAAAATTTTGCTCTTGAAATTCTTGTTCAAAACCAACTCAAATGGGGGGTATTTATAACCCCAAAGAAATCTGCCCGTTGGCAGCAGGAAAGGGCAGTTTTGCCCTTCCGGTCGATCGCTCGGTCGACCGGCCCAACGGTCATTTTTATGACCGTTGTGCCTCCGGTCGACCGGGATTGGATACAGAGAGCAGCAGCTCTCTGTCGGTCGACCGGGGCCATTTCTAGAGAGCAGAGCTCTCTGGACGGTCGACCGCCCGGTCGACTGCCCTACAAGCCCAGGCTGCGTGCACGTTCTGTGCACGTTGGTCGATCGAACTGGTCGACCGACTTCTGCCTCGGTCGACCAGTCCGGTCGACCGACAGACAACCAGTTCAGTCTTTTTAGGATTTAAAAACTTGGGTTTTTATCTTCAATTAAAATACATAAAATCACATAAATTTCACAAAAATATGTTCTTATTAGATCTTTGAAGTACAAATATGTGTGACAAAAATTCAACACATATCTCAAACAATTTGAACCATGCCTGTGTTCTTGAAATTATGCCTTAAACCAAAAACTAAATTTTTCAAAACTTAAATTTTTGAAATGGAAAATCGTTTTCTCCAAAACTCATGTAAATACAAAAACATGATATTGAAACAACTTTTAAGCATGTTGTATATGGATAGAATCCAATATACATGAAGTATAGTATATCTATGTTTTTGACTTGAAAACCAAGATCGATTAAACTGAAAAACCAAACATGAAACTATAAACTAAAAACATGTGTGTGTTGTGAACTTGAGCATATCAACACTATCTAATCTTTACAATAATCTAAACAAAATCTTAAACTAAACAAACCGAGATCTTCTTGTAGAACTCCGTCTCCAAATCGACTCGATCCAAACGTGATCCACCGAGCTTGACTCCAACTGAGTGCTAGATGTGAACTTGACGCTCGAGCTCTTGAATCACCATGTGAAAGCTCCAAAATACCTTTGTTGAAGCTTATCACCTACTAATATCTTGATCAAATATCTGAAACTAAATATCACAAGATTATTAGTAAACTATAACTACATGAGTTAATCATCATCAAAACTAGAGTGAAGGGCCTCTGGGCCAACAATCTCCCCCTTTTGATGATGACAAAACTCATGGAGTTTTATATGCATGGATTAAAGTTAAGCTTCATAGAAGCTCCCCCTTAACTCATGCATAACAATAAACAATAAAGATATGCCATGAATGCTCAACATAAATATGCATAAATATGATATTTGATACTAGTGATATAAACATGCTCTTGATACCAACAAAAGATGCTCTTGATACCAATCGTAAAATATAACAAATTAAACAAACATGCATATATAAAAACTCCAAATTTCTCTCTCTTTTTGTCAATTCATCAACAAAGGGGTACAAACATTAAAGACATAAATAATATTTTTCTTTCTTTTTGCATAAATCAAAACAATAAAGATGTATATGCTATATACATTCATGAAGAGGAGAGACGTGAAGTTAACTCCCCCCGCATACATGCATTTATATGAAAAAGAGATAACTAGACCCTAATCACATAACGCATAATATACAATGTATAAAAGGAGATGTGAAACTCCTCCTACACACGGTAAGACATAGAGAAGAGTGATCAAGCTCCTCAATATGAGATACATTCAACATGAATCTATATATAGAGAAGATGTTAAGCTCCCCTTGCATATAAGCAATACATATCAAAACTTTTGATACCAAATTATGATACCAATTGAAAATAAACAAAAAATTTAAGATACCAAAAGATACTAATTGAAATATCTTGTAAACTGTTGATATCAATGAAAATGAAACATTGTATGTTTTGATACCAATTGAAATATATATGTATATTGTAAATCATGATACCAATTGTAAACATTTTGTAATTTTGATACCAAATGAGAATATTTTATAATTTTGATATCAATTGAAAGTGAAAATCAAATATTTTTATTTAAACATAACTTATTTCAATATGGATACCAATTTTAAAATGAAATATGATACCAATTGAAAAACAAATCAACTATTTGGTTAAACAATTCATTTTGCAATAAAGATACCAATTTTTAGAATAAAGCCAATTTAAGATTTTTTGATACCAATATTGAAAATGTTAGCATATTCCAAATTAAAATATTTTTTATTAAGTGCATAGGAAACTAATTGAAAAATAATATATCAAATCATATCATTTCTCATCATAAAGAGTGGGAGTAAGATACTAATGGAAAATATAATCGATTGAAAACTAAAACATGAAGTTTTTCTCCCCCTTTATGAAATACCAATAAAAATGATGCATAAGCTTGTAAAATACCAATGTGAAAACTAATGGTCATTAAGGAGTAAATCAAGCTTAGCATAAACATATTTTGTGCTTTAAGATGTAAAGAGATATTAAGCACAATCAAATCATATATGTATGAAAAAGTAAATACTAATAGAAATTGATACTTTTTGAAGCTTTGAAGCATACATATATTGAAAATCAAAGATGAGTATAACTCATACTACCTCTCTTTCATGCACATATTTAAATAGATTTTCAATTAAGAGCATACAAGGTATGGTTGCCCAACTAACCGCCCTTGTTGGGTAGGGTTTTCAAAAATAAGTTTGAAAATAGTTTAAACAAGTTTGAAAACTTTACCACGTGAAGAATACGCAACTAGTTTAATGATAAACTTATAAACTAGTACGAAATCCTTCAAGTAAGGAATAAAACAAAAAAATATCAATGAAACATGAAAATTACTCAACCAATGACACTCAAAATCTATATAACACATATAATACTCATGAAAATAAAATCATGAGAAAACATCTAGTAATGTGAGTGTACAAGTTTTGTGTGAAAGACATAGTCATGAAAATAGGCAATTAAGCTCAAATATGAAATTCCTTACCAAAAATATGAAAACCATCAAAACTAAGAATCCTTCAAGGTATATGTATGTTTAGTCTAAAGTAGAAGTATACATACATATCCAAACACAATTGAGTCCATAAAAGAATATTACATGAAAGACAAATGACTCAAGGTTATACATGTATATCCAATAGTTTTGACAGAATTAACATATACATGAAGTTAAAACATATCATCATGAAAAACATGTCAAAAAATGGGGAATACAAGTCAAAATGCATGAATCATAAAAACTAGGCTATACTAGTACATCTAATGGGTACAAATGAGCAATTTAGCACAAACATAACAATCTATTTGTGACTCATTAGTTGTACAAGCATAAGCACAAGTTTTAATAAAAAATAACATCTTAAACATGTAATCCAATCATGAAGCATAAAACAAAACATAAATCAATAAGATCATTATGTAAATGCACATGTCTTAAATCTATGATATACACAATAACTAAACAAGTATGAGAACACAAAAATATGGATCCATATGAACATGGGTGTATCTCAAATACTATACATGTATGTCACAAATCTAATTATCATGACATTTAACATAATAACCATAAAAACATGACATGCTACAAATCAATCATATGAAAGCATGTAAACATAAATGGGAGTAAGAGATTGTTACCAAAAGTAAGAGGGCACATCTCTATATCTCCAAACCATGGTGGTCCTCCCACCAAACTCCCCTTGAAAGTGATGCATCCAAAAGTGTCACCTTTAAGCTCGGAACGCATCCACCTCAAGGCACCATCACTCTCACGTCAAGTGAGAGCCCACACCTACATCAAATAAAATAGGAGTGCTTTTGGTACCCATACTCTTTTGGGTCCATGGGGGTTAGCTCCTTTCCTAACCCAAACAAACTTATTTGCAAATTAGAATCATTAATTCTATCAAAGCAAAATTTTGCAAGATGGCCCTTATGTCCACAATGTGTACAAGTGTACACATGAGCATATAAAGTGTTATGAGTGTGAACGTGAGGAGCATGTGTATGCCGTGGTATGTGTGCATGCATATTTGAAACTTGTTTCTTTCAAAACATGAATTCCAACCGTGTGTGTTTCATGGCACATTAATTCAAAGTGGAGCCTAAACAATCAACACTCTTCTTTAACATGATATATCATTTTCAATCATAGAAGAAGAGGTGCATGCAATAGATATGCTAGAAGGTGAAGCTATACTAGCATGGCAAACATAAGAATCTATATCATTTTTTAAAGAAATATTTTTCTTAGAAACCAATCCAAATCCTTTGAAATTAAAGCAATTTTCATTTTCAAAGATTCATTCTCTTCTATAACAAAATTAAGTTTTAAAGTTAAAGTCTCATTTTTCTTCAAAACATTTTCACAATCATTTTTATTTTCAAAATTTTATTTTCATTTAAGGCAAGTTCAAGTTGGGATTTCAATGAGTCACGTTCATTTGAAATCTCAATCTTCTCTTGTAAAGTCACATCAAGTTTTGAAACTAAATCCTCATTTTCTTTATTAAGTTCAAAACTTTTCTTTTTCAAAGCTTTATATTTTTCTAACAATTTTTCACAAATAATAGAAAGTTCTTCATTTAATGCATCGACATCAATATATTCATCACAAGAAGAACTAGCACTATCTTTGAGTATCCGAATGTACCTCAAGGGAGTCATTCCCTTGGACCATGAAGCAACGTTGGTTGGACTTTTCTCCACTAGATTCCTTCTCCACTTGGATTGACAATTGAAGCTTTGGAGAGGTCAAGATGTTCCACATTGCAAAGGCGGAATCACAATGAGAAACCATGTTTAAATATTTTTTTTAAGTGATTTTCTGAGTGCCTCTAGGGCTAGTGCATTGGCCCCTAAATGCTTGCTATTACTAAGGTAGGATTCCTTGGTGATCGAGTTTTACCTGCACACAAAATATGAATATTAGATCTGAGAATTAAAGGTGTGCGAGGTGCTCAATACTAATCCGCGGTAGCAAGGCTATGCGGGTCGTGATCCTCAGGGAGGGACTGCGATGGAAGCGTTAAGCAAGTTTCTCTAAAGTTTTTATCTTTTTTATTAGTTATGATGGTGGTATTTACAATGAGTGGTACTTACAGTGAAGTGGAAGAGAAGAATTTAGGAAGATGTGGATCTAAACTAAAGGAAGAAAAGAAAGAAAGATTACCTCTTCAGTCTGCTTACCGTTTGAACCGTTGCGATGATTTACCTTTTCTTGGAAGGCGTACAAGCATAGCGTCTAGGATCGTCCGCCTTCCTAACTATGAAATAAAAGCAACTTTGAAGACCTGTTCATCGCCATAGGCCATCAAGGGCTCTTCCTCGGCTAGGTATTCTCGAAGCAGTTGGTTCTCATGGTGGGCAAGACATTAGAGAAAGAAATAGAAGGAAGTAAATACTGAGATACACAAGATTAAATAAGAAGAAAAGAAAATAAAACAATACAAAAATAAAAGCAAACCTCGATTTGATTATTAAACAATGGTGGAAAAATAGAACTTACACCGACTGTCACCATTAGTACAAGTAGATCCCTTCCTCCATGAATACATCATCTCCTCTCAGTTTTTACAAAAAGAAAATAGAAATTTACAATGGGGGAAATAAAATCTAACCTAGAAGAAGAAAAACCTAAAAACCCTAGCTTTTGGCCCTTTGCTGGACGCTGGACCACCCTGTACGTTGCACTGCAGGGGTATTTATAGGTGCAGAAGGCTGAAGAGTCCCGGATGAAGTAGCCCACGAAATCTGGTATCCAGATGAGATCAAAGTGCCGCGGAATCTTGGATTTTGCCGCGGATTTGCGGCATTTTTGTGGAATCTGGCCACGCGCTTTGGCGCGTGGCCTCACCTGGTCCGTCCATCTGGGCGCTTGCTTCTGAAAGTATGATCCTGGCTCTCCATATTGGGATTTCGAGATAACTTAGAAATCAAGTTACCTTGATCTCAATTATCCCAAATCTTTTATCCACGAATTTCCTTCTTATCTTTGGCTTTTATGCTCATCCTGCAAGAGTTTAGGGTTGGGTAGAATTCTATCCTTCCCTCATCTTTAATAATTGCAACTTTAGCCCTTGTATATTTGCACTTTGACAATTGATATTTGCACTTTTACACCTGGGCTTCAACTGTGGGCTTTTGGGCTTCATTAAGCTTTATTTATTATAAAAATAAGAATTCGAGGCCTGCACACAATAAATTACAAATTATTAATAAATGTGCAGAATTAAATGAATAAATATGAAAATGTGATGGTAAATATGATGATAAAAATGCACTTTTCACTACCAATCACTTGGTAATGACAGGGTAAACTTTAAAACCTATGACTTTTAAATGCCAACTCATCATGACCTTCCATATATCAATTTTTGAGATATCAAACATGGGAGGGCTATCCATGAGTGCAAACTATATGTGTGCAAATGCAAGTCTAGATTAGCAAAACTGAGATCTCACTCCTTGGTGGTCAAACCTAATATCAGGAGCGTAGGCTCTGATACCAATTATAAGTACACCTAGAGGGGGGTGAATAGGTGTAAGGCTAATCTAATGACAAATGATGCAGAATTAAAAACTAAATGCAACACACTTAGTGTAACCAAAGAGTGTAGCCGAATTCTCGGTGAAGGGCTCTGGACTATCTCCTCTAAATTCTTCTAGATAGGAATTGAGGAGCTATATGAAGCTCTCTTGGTTAAACACAAGTATGGGCACACAATCAAACCAAGCATATAGATGATATGAATAATATGAACAATGCACAAATTAAGAGATAGAGAGTTAGAGAAAGTGGATCAAACGCAAACACAAGGATATGTTTCGAGGTTCGAGCACCCAGCTCTACGTCCCCGCCTTCACACAGAAGGATTTTCACTAACTTGTCCACACAGGACTTCCCACACGGGGAACCTCCACTAAGGATTTGGGCAAATACAACTTAAGAGTACACAACTCCTCTCTCAACCAATACAACCTCTCACTGGAGGTAAGGCACAAACCAACACAATATCAACCTCTCACTAGAGGGATACCAACAAACTCAATCACCTCTACACTTAGAGGGATGACCACAATCCAATGTACAACCTCCTCTACACTTAGAGGGCAAGGCACAAAGCCACAAGCAAATGGATGAATACAACTCTTGGTGGTTCAACAAACCACAAACCAATTTTTTCACAAAACAAAGATCCTATAGATAAGGTAGTTATGATAGGCTCAAGTGTGATAAAACTAAAGAGATTGAAAATCAAAAACACAAAGAAAAACTCTTGGGAAAACTTCTAGAATAGATATAAAAATGAAGATCAAAAACCAATCCCAAAGACGTCTCCTTTTCTTGATTTTTCCAACCCTTTTAAAAACAAATAAAGATCAAATCTTTTGGCACAAAAAATCTTTTAAAAGCTTGCTGAAAGATGAAAAATTTTTCTCTTGAAATTCTTGTTCAAAACCAACTCAAATAGGGGGTATTTATAGCCCCAAAGAAATCTGCCCGTTGGCAGCAGGAAAGGGCAGTTTTGCCCTTCCGGTCGACCGGCCCAACGGTCATTTTTATGACCGTTGTGCCTCCGGTCGACCGGAACTGGATACAGAGAGTAGCAGCTCTCTGCCGGTCGACCGGCCGGTCGACCGGGGCCATTTCCAGAGAGCAGAGCTCTCTGGACGGTCGACCGCCCGGTCGACCGCCCCACCAGCCCAGGCTGCGTGCACGTTCTGTGCACGTCGGTCGACCGGAACGGTCGACCGACTTCTGCCTCGATCAACCGGTCCGGTCGACCGGCAGACAACCACTTCAGTCTTTTTAGGATTTAAAAACTTGGGTTTTATCTTCAATTAAAATCCATAAAATCACATAAATTCCAAAAAAAAATATGTTCTTATTTGATCTTTGAAGTACAAATATGTGTACAAAAATTCAATACATATCTTAAACAATTTGAACTATTTTTGTGTTCTTGAAATTATGTCTTAAACCAAAAACTGTATTTTCCAAAACTTGAATTTTTGAAATAGAAAATCGTTTTCTCTAAAACTCATGTAAATACAAAAACATGATATTGAAATAACTTTTAAGCATGTTGTATATAGATAGAATCCAATATACATGAAATATTGTATATCTATGTTTTTGACTTGAAAACCAAGATCGGTTAAATCGAAAAACTAAACATGAAACTATAAACTGAAACATGTGTGTTGTGAACTTGAGCATATCAACACTATCTAATCTTTATAATGATCTAAACAAAATCTTAAACTAAATAAACCGAGATCTTCTTGTAGAACTCCGTCTCCAAATCGACTCAATCCAAACGTGATCCACCGAGCTTGACTCCAACCGAGTGTTAGATGTGAATTTGGCGCTCGAGCTCTTGAATCACCATGTGAAAGCTCCAAAACACCTTTGTTGAAGCTAATCACCTACTAATACTTGATCAAATATCTGAAACTAAATATCACAAGATTATTAGTAAACTATAACTACATGAGTTAATCATCATCAAAACTAAAGTGAAGGGCCTCTGGGCCAACACTAGCATATATACGGAGGTTTATATCAAATCTCTCAGGACGATGCCAACCCTTCACCAAATTGATGAAGAAGGTGTTTCATTCATTTGAGATGATGCATGCCAACAAGCGTTTGAGAAAATCAAGCGGTACCTCATGCATCTACCTGTCCTTACAGCTCTGATATCAGGAAAACCTTTCTTGATATATGTACAAGCGATGGATCATTCTTTAGGAGCTTTACTAACCCAGAATAATGATCAAGGACACGAGCAGGCAATCTACTATCTGAGTAGAACTATGATTGGAGCCGAATGTTGGTACTGTCTGATCGAAAAAGAATGCTTGGCATGGTCTTTATCATCCAGAAAATGCGACACTACTTGGTGGGCAAAAGTATACGTGTCATATCTAAAGTCAATTCTTTAAGATTGCTTATGATAAAGCCATCATCACTGAATGGTCAATTGGCAAAATGAGCCATGTTGCTCTCCCAATATGAGATGCAATTCCTGCCACAAAAAGCTGTGAAGGGACAGGCGGTAACAGATTTTCTGGCTGAGCATCTAGATCCAAGGGCGATCAAACCTTATGAGGATTTCTCAGATGAGGTCGCTGAAGTTTGCTTGACCCAGACATCTTTCGAAGGACATGTGTGGCAACTCTTCTTCGGTGGCGCATCAAGAACAGGCCCGCGAGGAAATATCATAGCAGAAGTGAGGGTTGTACTTGTCTCCCCACAGAACTACGTAATCCCTCGTACATTCTCACAAACTGAGCTGTGTTCCAATAATATAGCGGAATACAACGCTATGCATATCGCCGATGAGATTGGCGTTAAAAATCTCGAAGCATACGGTGACTCAAAGCTCATTATCAATCAGGTTCGCGGGGGGTGCGAGATTAGACATGAAGACTTAGTACCCTATCATAACGCAACTGTTTACATGGCAAAGAGGTTCAGAAACTTCTATATCGACCATGTACCTCGCCAGCAAAATGCGCATGCAGACGCACTGACATCTCTAACTGCTTCCTTGGCTCTTCCAGCCAGAGCGGCAGAGAAAATACTCATCTACAACTATGATTTTATTGTCCAAGATTTACTTTTGAAGACCACCAAAAGCCGACAAGAGATCTTAAAGTCAAAGAAACTTTAGAGACCTCAACAGGTCCAGAGCTCAGGGATTGACGATTCCCGTACTCGACTACGCATTGTATGACATTTTGCCTGATTACCCTAAAGAGGCAGCTACCATTAGAAGGAAAGCTCCTAAATTCTACTACAATGTGATCACAAGAACACTCCTCCGCTGCCTGTCATATAAAGAGGCACAGGAAATACTCAAAGAGGCTCATGACGACATGTGTGGAGCTCACCAACTTGGTCCAAAATTTGGGGATCGACTCTGAAGACTCAGATATTATTGGCCAAAGATGATCCCTGACGCCGTCGCTTACGCCAAGCGATGCCACGCTTATCAGATCCATGGTAACTTCATTCACCAGGCACCCGAAACTTTTCGCCCTACAACTTCTTCCTGGCCACTTGAAATGTGGGGAATGGACATGGTTGGTCCTATCAGTCCACCTTCATCCAAAGGACATCGGTTTATTCTAGCCATAACCGATTACTTTTCTAAATAGGCTGAAGCTATCCCCTTGAGGGAGGTAAAGACATCTGACGTGATCAAGTTCATTAAACATCACGTGGTCTATCGCTTTGGCGTGTCATGACGGATTGTTCATGATAATGGGCCTCAGTTTGTCAAGTAAGCTTTCCAAAGATTCTGCGACAAGTTCAGAATTCAGAGTGTTTCTTCAACGACATACTACCTAACCGCTAATGGCCTTGCAGAAGCTTTTAATAAAATCATTGGGAAACTTCTCAAGAAATTCATCTCAAAGAGCCAATGTGACTGGGATGATAAGTTAGGTGAATGTTTATGGGCTTATCGTGAGAACCCCGACAAAAGCTACACCGTTCTCTTGGTATATGGGTGTGAAGCTGTACTTCCACTAAAATTTCAGATCCCATCTCTACGTGTGCCTTGATGATGGAGATGACAAATGAGGAGAAGCATCGACTGCGACTCCGAGAGCTCAAAGATTTAGACAATAAACGCCTGCAAACTCAACAACAAATTGAGCTCTATCAAGCTCAAATTACCAAAGCCTTCAACAAGAAAGTCAAGGAGCGGACTTTTAAGAAAGGCGACACCTTGTCTTAGCTGTCAAAAGACCCATTGGTGATGACACATAAGACCAGAGAAAAATTCCAGCCTAAATGGGAAGGACCATTTGTAGTAGAGTCGGTCTACTCAAATGGAGCATACCGCCTTATAACTCCAAACGGCGATACACTTATGATGCCGATCAACGGCAAATTTTTGAAGAAGTACTATTCTTAACAGGATTCTTCTTATAATCAGGTTAACATTACACCTCTGATCAAAACTACCCGATCCAAAATGTTTGGAAGGACGCCAAAGAAAACCTTCTTACTTCCTTCACTGGATCATATCACGGTCGGTCAGTATCGAACCGATCGAATGTTGGTTACATCATGATGCATGACGTAAACATCAAAGAAGAAACAAAGTGCGAAAACTTCAGTTTTAGCTTTGTTACTCTCTCTAGTTCATCTATGATTAGGTTAACATTACACCTCTGATCAAAACTGCCAGGTCCACGATATTCGGAAGGACGCCAAAGAAAAGCTTCTTTCTTTCTTCAACGGATCACATCACGGTCGATCAGTGTCGAGCCGACCGAACATTGGTTATATCATGATGCATGATGTAAATATTGAAGAAGAAATAAAGCGTGAAGCTTTGATTTTAGCCTTGTTAATCTTCTCTAGTCTATCTATAAACATCTGACGCCTCTGACAGCTAAGGATAGAGGAAAATGTTGGCTATTAAGTCCACCATCAGTCCTCGATAACTCATCATAATGAGGGAAATAGCATGGCTAGCCCAACTCAAACGGTAGTTGGTAAAGGCACACCAAATCCGTTGACAGCTGAGAATTTTCTAAAAATTCTAAGGGAGTTGGTCCCATCCTCTCCTCCAAAATTGTTTACCAATTCTCGCCCACAGAATGGTAAGACCACAAAAAAAATACCTGTATTCATTTCTCCGATGAAATGAGCAAAGACTTGTCATGTTAATAATAAACCTCTAGCAAGCCATTTCTGTTTTGATCCCCAGTGGTGCCAGTCAAGTTAACATTAAACCTCTGACAATAAGGCCCGTTCAGAATCAATGTTTGTCATGTTAAATATTACACCTCTGACAAGTCATTCTGTTTTTCACCAAAATTCACTACCAATTCCCTCTCACGGAATGGTAGGTCCACAAGCTCAATCACTGTTATGTTAACATTATACCTCTAACAGTGAAAAGTTTCAATACTCCCCAGCGAGTATAAACTTCCCTTATCAATTCTCGTCCACAGAATGACAAGTCTTCAAAATTGCTCATATCGCAAACCAATTCTTATCAAGTTTACACTACACCTCTAACATTTCAAATTTTACTTATCAATTCTCATCATAGAATGACAAGTCCTCAAAATTGCTCATATCGCAAATTAACTTTTGTCATATTAACATCACACCTCTGACAAATTACTGTTAAGTTTAACATTACACCTCTAACAGTGATTAAGTTACTGCTAAGTTCAACATTAAACCTCTGACAGACACTCTCCTCAAGCTTCTATAATGAAACTGAGATGAACGATGCTAAGTTTAACATCACACCTCTAACATCCAGTTCATTGTTAAGTTCAACAATACATCTATGACAATAACTTTTCCTCGAACCTCCATATCGAAGTCGAGATGACTGATGTTAAGTTCAACATTACACCTCTGGCATCCCGTTCATTGTTAAGTTCAACAATACACCAATGACAATGACTTTTCTCGAACTTCCATATCGAAGTTGAGATGGCTAGTGCTAAGTATAAAATTACACCTCTAGCATTACCCCATTGTCAAGTTCAACACTACACCTATGACAGTGATATTTTAATGAAACTGAAATTTCTGCAGAGCTAAGTTAACATCACACCTCTAGCTCACATCCTTGTCAAGTTAATATCACACCTCTGACAAGAATTAATTCAACCTATTAAGTTAATATCACACATCTAACGATAAAAAATTTTCTAGATCCCCGTTTGGGTCTAGTCTTACTTGTTATTCTCGTCAATAGAATGGCAGGTCCACTTAAAATTACTGTTAGGTTAATATCAACCTTTAAAGTATTTTCATCAATCCCCAGCTGAGTCTTAATTATGTTAATACTAAACCTCTGATATAGACTCAATCATAATCCTCTGTGGGATGATAACTTCACTTGTCATTCTCATTCATAGATTGGCAAATTCACAAATCCACTATTCCACTCCTGTCAAGTTAATATCACACCTATGACAGTAATCTTAAAATTCCTTGAATGAAATTTCTCTAACTTTGACTTGCTAAGTTAAAATGTTAAATTTCTAGAAAATCAAAGGATATCACTTCTGCTTATCTAATTTTCAATAAAAAGAAGAAGGAAGTCAAGACATGTAAGAAGATCAGAAAAAGTGTCACTTTTATTAATATTCAAAAAATATGAAAGTGATACAAAACGCTCTCTTATACAATAAGATTGAGTGTTACAACAAAGGAGTACAAAGAAGTCCCTCTTGCTCAGTAAAAGGCTGTACTCTCTCCTCAAAATATTGAAGATACATGAAGCTTGTCCTCTTGACTGTGGCTGATAACAATGGATCAACTTCCTCTCCTCTTGAAAACAATGGTGTTTCTTGAGGTCGAAATGAAAGGAAGCATTCTGATTCTACCCGACCAACTGGTGCGAAGGTCTTTATAAGGTCATAATCCTTCGCTTAATGGGAAGCTCCACCGCCAGAAAGTCATCTAATGAGCATGGGTTTTTCGTCGCTGTCACTTCTTTGAGTAAGATTGGTGAAGGGAGGATCCGAGACCTTACTGGTGACGTCCTCTTTCCTGTGACTTTCAGATGTGCCATACTCACTGTGACTCGGAAGGATCCAAGACATTACTGGTGCATCATGTTCAATAAAGTCTTAATGTGTATCGACAACCGCGCGGATCTTCCTCGTCCTTGGACATAAGCTCTGACTTCCCGAGTATTCGCCAATCGAACAAGCTGGCCGGTTCAAATATTCTCCCATGAACCCGGCAAAGACGCTGGAACTAGCACCTTTGATATGGCCAGGACCTGAAAAAAAGAGGGTTAAAATTCTGCAACAGGAAGCCAGGAGCACAAATGCGGGGCTGAAATCATGAACTCCAGACGTGAATCTCACGGAGGCGGAGATAGAAAATATGGATCCTAATGCAGTCTGATATTAGACTCGCATCTGATACATGAAACACGAGGCATATATCAAAGACGCGGACGCGGGTCTTAAAACTACCTGAAGTGACTTGAAGACGCAGAGTTTGCCACACTCGCATCTGAGACGCAAAACTTGCCACATTCGCATCCAGAGATCACGAAAGAGCAGACTTAAAATTTTCTAAGTCAGGAACCCCAAATGTGAGCCTCATGTACAAAACCCACGTTTCAAGTCTCAAAACACGGAGTTCACCATACTCGCGTCTGAAAAACTTGAGACTTAGACTTTAAAGCCAACAGGCCATGTTTCATCAAGTAATGCGAAAGGCACGTTTGCAGAGTAGGGACACATGAATATCAAGAAAAAGATTTCAAAAAGAGATCAAGAGACAGAGTCTCTTCATGGCCGGGGATGACAGAACTTCAAAGAGACCGAGCCTTATCATGGCAAAAATCAGTTCCTACCCAAAGAAGAATTCTCTAGAAATTGGACTTCATTTGTTAAGGCACGACCGTGAAAGCACTTAAAGCAATGCCTTTTAATCTTGAAATCACTTAACAATGATAATCTTTGAAGAAGATTGAACAAAAGCATTCAAGCTTTGGTTTCTTTTTGTTCTTCAGAACACATGCCTTTCAAGGAGGCCCTTGAAGGGGAACATCAAGGCGAAGTTCCTCAGAGCACATGCTCGTGAAGAAAAACAGTCAAGATGAATGACTATTAAGAGGCTAGGGCCTATTTATAGGCTCGCTAAATGACCCTTAATTATGGCATAAAAATCAAAGCCATTTTGAAAGGCCAAAATTAATAGCCTTAATTTGCTACGCGAATATTAAATCCAGTCTGGATGAGACACGTGAATTTTTGCTCCGGGAAATCACAACGACACTCGTCCCCAACTATCAACATCGACTTCGCATTGAAGGATCCAGCATGCAACACTTCGAAGGACGTGTGTGTTCTTGCGGGACAGATGAGGGACTTGCGAATCCAAGAGTTCTAGTATAAACTCGTTGTAGGTGTCGCGACACCAACTGATCTTGAGAGATCGATTCGAGCCGAAATCCTTCATAGTGTTGAAGGCGGAGACGTAGAGCAAGTGTGCTCAAACCTCAAAACAAATCTCGCGTATTTGCGATTACTCATCTCTCTCTCACTTGTGTTTATATATCTTGCATGCTTATATTATTTATCTCTTTATATGCTTGATATATCTTGTGCTTAATTGATATATACTTGGGATTGTTTGCTCACACTTATATTCAACCAAGAGGGCCATAGTGACACCTCAACTCTTAATTTAGAGGAATCTTGAGGAGATAGTTCAGAGCCCTTCACCGGGAATTCGGCTACACTCTTATGTTATACTTTGTGTGTTTCCATAATAGCTTTATTTTGCAAAATTAGTTTGAATTCCGTATTATTTTGCATTTGATTAGCTTCTCACCTATTCACCCCCTCTAGGTGAATTGCTGAAAACTCAAGAAAACTTTTGATAAAATCAAGAGATTCACTCTTGAAAAACTCCTTTTGATTTGAAAATGAAAGCTCTAAAAACTTGCTTAGAAACTCTGAAAAAGAGCTCTAGAAAACAGCCTAAAAATCTTGGCCAAAATCTGGGCAAAAGTCCCTTTTATAGAGGCATAAGAAAACTAGCCCTTATGGGCTAGATTGGCATGTCGGTCGACCGGCCGGTCGACCGGCCAATGATCATATTTATGACTGTTGGGTTACCGGTCGACCGCACCCAGGTCAAAGACCTATCAGTCGACCGGCCGATTGACCGAGGCAAGAACCAGAGAGCACAGCACTCTGACCGGTGGACCTCTCGGTCGACCGGGGCTAGATCCCGAAAGTAAATTCTCTGGATCGGTTTGTTGGCCCAGTGGCCTTCCACTCTAGTTTTGATGATGATTAACTCATGTAGTTATGTTTACTAATTATCTTGTGATGTTTAGTTTCAGATCATTAACCAAGATATTAGTTGGTGATTACTTCAACAAAGAAGTTTTGAAGCCTTTCACATGGTAATTCAAGAGCCCGAGCATCAAGATCATACATAGCACTCGTGGAGTCTAGCTCGGTGGATCACGGAGTTTTAGATCGAGTCGTCTTGGAGATGGCGCTCTACAAGAAGACTTAAGTATCCTAGTTTAGTTTGTTTTAGATCCATTTGTAAAGATTAGATAGTGTGATATGCTCAAGTTCACAATACACACACGTTTTATGTTTTGGATATTGGTTTTTCGGTTTTTGGTTTAACTGATATTTGTTTTCATGAATAGATAGTATCAATACAAATTTAAATGGTTTAAATGTATATTAGATGTGTTCTATATACATGCATGCTAAATTTCCTAGACAAACTTATTTTGATATGCCTATTCATGAGGTTTGGTGTTTTGGTATTTTTTAACAAAACATATATTTGGAATTAAAGTCAAAAACTATGATATGTATATGTTTCATGTATATTGGACCTATGTCCATATGCAACATGCCTAAAAGTGTTTAAGTATCATGTTTTTGTATTTGAATGAGTTTTAGGAAAAATCAGATTTCCTATTGAAAAATACAAGTTTGGAAGAATACAGGTTTTGGTTTTCGGTAATTTTTCCATAACACAAAAATGGTTCAAAATGTTTGATAATTGTGTTGAAATTTTTATCACATGTTTACATAACATATATTATGTTAGAAACTATTTTTGTGGATTTTTAGAACTTTTATGGGATCCATTAGATTTATTTTAAATCCAGTTTTCTGACCTAGAACCCAGCCTGCCAGGCTCTGGCGGTCGACCGACCGGTCGACCGTACCCCAGAGTCGGTCGATCGGGCGGTCGACCGACGTGCACAAGCCTGTGCACGTTGGCCAGGCACTTGGGCCGGTCGACCGGGAGGTCGACCGGCTTCTTCCAACGGTCAAAAATATGACCGTTGGCGATCGACCGACCGGTCGACCGCCAGCCTCCAGGACTGACAAACAGTCCCAACGGGTAGTTTTTGGTGGAGGGCTATTTAAACTTATATATTCAGTCACTATTGTCAGAACATAAGTAAATTGTTCAACCCTAGTTAGCCGCATAGAAACCTTGCATTAAGTGTAAGAGTTTTTTTTTTGATACAAGAACGTCCTTTTACCCATTATAGTAATATCGATGTTGAGCTGACTATTGATTATTGTACAGACTTCACCACGCACGAAATATTTCAAACTCGAGAGGCATTGATCAATTGGGCTCGAGAAGTTGATAAGTCACGAGTATTTATGATTGTTATTAAGAAATCTGACGCCTCAAGACCTAAAAAAGAAGGGTATTTCTTAGTTGTGGGTGTTGTGCCCTGACACCACTCGTTGTGCGCAGCGGTTCGCGGAAGAAGAGACACAACAACCACCTTTGAGGAATCCGCCCAACTGGCGGAGACTCGATGCAGTCGGAGAACAACCAACACAACAAGAGCAACAACCAATAGAGAATAAAACAATCAACACACAAATTTAATAAGGTTCGGCAACGTGCCTACGTCCTCGGGGCAAGGGAGAGAGATCTTATTGATTCAACAATCAATACAACTAATACAAGAGGGAGGCAAGGGGATTTCTTTTTGGGATTTTTAGGGATACAATACATGAGGCCTCTAGCCTCTATTTATAGCCATAGAGTCCCTGGATTTATGGAAACCCAGGTTGGATTCAATCCCATCCAGAAAAGGAATTCGAATCCTAAAAGGAAAGTCCAGTCGCACCTGTCGGTCGATCGGCCGGTCGACCGACCCATGCCACGGTCGACCGGCCCGGTCAACCGCGCCTACCGGAGAGCAGAGCCACTTTAGTTGGTCGACCAGGGCCGGTCGATCGCTCCTTCTTGTGCACGCCCGTGCACGCCGATCGATGGGGCCGGTCGACCGGCCTCCTCCACCAGTCGACCGGGAGGTCGACTGGGAGCACTTCTGGCCTGCTCCATGCGCCGTTTCTCGCTCCTTTGTCATCTGATCTCTTTGCTACCTCCTTCCATCTCTTCTATCTCCTCTCTCCTACAATTCTCCACCTCGGTGAAGATTTTTCAAATCTGAGCCGATCTCCAATGAACCCCAGTCTATCATCTGGCGAAATCGACACACGATCTCAGCGAAATTGACACACGATCTCGGCTTGGAATCTATAGCTCAGCTATCAACTGGGATGCACCACACATGACTTCCCTACACTTCACCTTAGGAGAACTTTCATACATGCCGATCACCGAACGTGTCTCCAACTCAACAACTACATGACCTCACGAAGAACCCATCATGAGCCAACACTGACTCTCCAACTGACTAGCTCTATCTAGTCTACATGTCTTCAGCTGACGGTCCAACCAAGTCTGAGTAGAGCACACCGAACACCATCATCGGTTTTAACAACTGGATGCACACCACTCCTTATGCAAGCTCAATATCTTCTCACCAGAAGATCAATCTGTTCATCGAGATCACAACACCTCACCTCTATGTGAAGTCCAACTCTTCACCTCTACGTGAAGTCCAATCGGCCACAACACTTCACCTCTACGTGAAGCTCCAATCGGTCACAACTCTTCACCTCTACGTGAAGTTCTAATCAGCTTTTCGAGAACCCAAATAGCTTCATACGGGTTGCATCACCAAATGGCTGCACCTTTACGGCTGCCTACGTACCTTGCCCAAAGGATCAAGCCAACCGTAGTTCATTTAAATGAGCTCCATCAAGCTCAAGCACTTGTACCTGAATCTGTAGCAGCGAACCTATCTGGCTGAGTCATATGAACCTCCTCACGACCATCATGGAGAACAACGGCCTTCAACTTGAGATTGTCGCCATTACAAGCTTGAGATTTATACTTCTTTACCCACAAGCGTGGTTTTACCTCGGTTCCAATGGCTGCAAACAACTCGACATCCTCAATAATGTCTTCAACCTGTTCAGTATCAACCCTGGCTACATGATCTCCACCCGGTGTCACATCCGGTGAAGTCTTCTCTAATGTCGAACTAACTGGAGATGGTGGAGTAGCATCAACCTCCACCCATTGCGATACTTCCTTGGTCTCCATCCTCTCCACTTGCTGAGAGACGATGGCATGCCTACTGAACACGATCTTCTTGTTTTCGGGGTCCCACAACCTGTAGTCATTCCTTTTGACACCCAAAAATACAAACCTCTTTGCACGCGGATTCACCTTGCCATCTTTGGTACTGAAGTAGGTCGGACTTCTAAATTCCCGTAGCAAACCATGATCTTGAGTAGCTTTTTCAGATCAAATTTTCAATGGAGCTTTACCTCCTATCGCAGTTGATCTATTCATGAGATGGCTAGCATACACAATCGCCTCAGCCAAAATGATTTGTCTAATCTGGCATTAGACAACAACCACCGAACCTTCTCCAGCAAGGAACGGTTTACTTCCTTAGGTAACCTATGTAGGCTGTCTAAAAATGACTAACAAACAAGCCATTAAGGAAGCAGTCTCAAGCTCTAGACGCGAGGAATCGAGGCCCGCGTCTCAGCATTAAGACGCGTTGGCTCTACACCCGCGTCTCAACGTCCAGACGCGTCGGCCCAAAGCCCGCGTCTCGGCATCAAGGCGCGTCGGCCCGACGCCCGCGCCTCAGCGTCCAGACGTGAAGGCCCGAAGCTCGCGTCTCAGCATTAAGGCGCGTTGGCTCGACGCCCGCGTCTCAACTTTAGGGTGCGTTTGTCTCAACGCCCGCGTCTCAAACTTCAAGGCGCGTTTGGCCCAACGCCCGCGTCTCAGTTGCAACTGCCCTGATTGCGGGGCCAGTCACCGCGCATGTAGCGGGTAGTGGCCCCTCATTCGGGAGCGTTTTCAGGAGGCACCTTCACCCCTGAGACCCCTATAAATAGCCTTGTTTGCTATGAGGAAAGGGGAGAGCTTTGGAGAGATCAGAGCTTTGGAGAGATCGGAGCTTTGGAAAGGTCGAGAATTAAGAAGGTCAAGGCATCATCAAGATCGATCGAATCCAGGCAAGAGGATCATCAAGAGGGAAGCACAACTTCAACAACAGACAGAGGGAGGAGACTCTTCAGCGAGCTTACTGAGTACTAGCCGCTCTTCGCCTACCTCCTCTTTGAGAGTTTTGGTAGACGGAGCTGAGTTACTCTTTCTACCGACCGAGAGAAGATCCCCGACGGTCCAGGACGGTCATCTGGTCAACGGAGAACAAGATTCACTCTCCACCGCCACACGAAGAACCCAGCATTAAACAAAGGGGGGATTCAAGCTTCAACATCCTCCCTCCCTTGTAACTGGAAGGAAAAGTCTTGTTGTAATCTTTTCATCTGATTCAAAAGAAATCTTTACAGCAATTCCCTCTTTCTTTTTCCGGCGCATACAAGAGAGATGGCGACTCCGCTGGGGACTGCCTTCGTTACTGACGAGCGCACCGTGGTGCAAGATGACATTCTCCGTAAGGGAAAAATGGTCGAATCACTCGTCGTCGAGTTCGACCGGGCGAAGTATGAAGAGTTCCTCTCTTCTGGCTCCAAGAGCCCAAAGACCCGCGTCTGCCGCAGGGTCTCAAGTGGACAGCCCCTGAAGCCCAATCTGAGGCTCTGTCGGGTGCTCCTGCTGCCCACTGTGCCAAGTTTGGTTCACGCGCCGACGCCTCCCAGAAGGCCCGCGTAACCTCAGACACCTCTGCTGCGATCAACCGCGTCACGTAGAACACACGCGCCAACGCCTCTCTGAAGGCCCGCGTGGTCCCCGGCACATCTACTGGTGCGATCGACCGTGTCGCACAGAACGCCCGCGTCAGCGTTTCTCGGGAGACCCGCGTGGCAAACACCCCTGGTTCTACAAACCAGGAAGTTGTTGGCTTCTCTCTTCCTCCACGGCGCAATCGGAATGCCGAGCGTCGACAGAGAAGACGCGCGCGTCAACACTCAGTCGGAACCGTTGGTTTTCTGACTGGGGTTGGACGCAGCGCACGATCCGATGCCTTGCCCGCACCTTGTCCAGGGCGAGAGATCCGCGTTTGGAGACCCAAACGCGAGACTCCCCAAGTTGAGCCTTCTGGAGACCAACTTGCCAAACGCCAAAGCGAAGCTTCTGCGTCTCGTCAAACGCAGGAAGCACGCGCCCACAGGCGTGGGGCCCAGCAGCCCACTCTCTCCCAAGTCTCTCTGCTCCAACGCAGCAGACAGCAACGCGAAAGTCGCGTCTCATATCAACAGAGACGCCAGACGTGCGTGACGCAGCCACGACGCGACAGCCGCGTTTCTGAAACCTGTGTCCAGACAGCACAGCGCATGACTTCCTCCCGTTTTTCACGTCGCGAGGCTAGTCTATTTAATCCCTCTCCCACGGATTTGAGGGATTATTTGACAAGGAAAAGGAGTGCCAATCAGGCCACTTCTCCATGCTGCTGTCAACAGCTCATCCAGATGCTCTCTGGAGGCCATTGCGAGTCAGGCGTGCACCAGCCGTCTTTAATTAGACAGCTGACCCTGATTCCCCCGTCAGCCAAAAGAAGACGCTCCCACAGGAGGAGAACCTTCTCAGATGTTGAATACCCAGAGCTTACTGCAAACATGACTAGCAGAAGCAAGGGAAAACAACTAATGGTCAACTCAGAGGAATCTGACTCTGAGCCGGAGGGGGTGTATCAACACACTCGCACCCGGACAGGGGCCATTCCCCCAATTGACTATAATGCCTTAGCCCGCGGCATTAGAATGGGTGGTTCTCACTCCGCTATAGTGGAGTCGCAGGCTTCAAACTCTTCCGTCGAGAAGGAGGCTTCCGCCTACATGGCAGACACTCCTGAGGAGACGGCCAGGCGTTTAGAACAGACGCAGAAGCACCAGATGGATATAATCGCCTCTCAACAGAGATCCATTGACTCCCTCAAGCATATGCTTGAGAAATTGCTTGAAGAAAGAGCGAGATCTCCTCCTAGACGACCGAAGGGGAAAGGGAGAAAGGGAGGAAGCCCACCCTCCGAATCTTCTGACGAGACACGACGATCTACCTCGGATGTGTCCAAGCCCTCGTCGCAGGCAAGAAGCGACCAAGACCAGGAGAAGACTCATGCTAAGAGGATGAGTCAATTGGAACGACGCCTCGAGGCCCTTGCCAATCGCAAGGACCTCCAAGAAGCTGGAGTGGTCCGGCCCTATCCGGCTGAGTGGGACTTAGATCCATACCCTCCTAAGTTCAAGGCTCCAACCCTCCAAGCATTCGACGGGAAGGGGTCACCCAACCAGCACATCTACTACTTCAAATCCCAGACCGGGAATGTGGTAGATAACGATGCCATCCTGGCACGCCTATTCATTGGCACCCTAAAAGGGTTGGCCTTTGAATGGTTTATGAAGCTCCCGGAAGGTTCCATCAAGAACTGGGGTGACTTGGAGAAGCTGTTTCTAACACGCTTCTTCGAAGATGATTCGGAGGTCACAATGCCTACCCTTTTAGCTACAAAATAGCGAAAGGGAGAGTCCGTCAAGTCTTTCGTAGAAAGATTTCGGAACATGGCACTCCGATGTCCAAGCGGCATGACCCAGGCCACCCTGGTGGAAACATGTCGCCATAATCTCCAAACCTCACTCCTTGCTCAAATAGGAGTTGCTGAAAGCCGCACCTGGAAACAATTAGTCCAGCAAGGTGAACAGGCTGAGGAGATTGTCGCCCGCGTCAGAGCGGAAGAAGGCAAGCCCAGGCCAGAGAGGTCGACAAGGCGTGCACCAGACACCTCCCTCCAGACGAAGCGGAAGGATAATTTGGCGACGGAGACCAAATCTCCCACCAAACCTCAAACAGGCAGGGCAAGTGGCTCTTCAAGCCAGCCACGCCCCAATAAGCAGTATTCCTTCAAGGAGGAACACGTCGATTCGCTCTTCAAGCTACTCAACAAGAGCAATCGACTGAAGCTCCCTGAAATTAGGCGCCCGGAGGAAGTCGGCAAGACCGACAATCCCACCTACTGCTTATACCACAGGATGCTCGGACATCCTACCAAAAGCTGCTACGTCTTTAAGGACATCCTTCAAGCTCTGATTGACGCGGAGGTATTAAAACTCCGACCGGAGCAGAAGAAGATGACGGCCAACATGACGTCGATTCTCCAGTTTGGGACACGACCCCCGACACCCGTGGGGGTGATCTCTGTCCCGAAAGGAGAACTGAGGGTGGTCAACACAGACCCTCATCAGCAGCGGGAGAAAGGCCTGGTACCCGTCCCTACACCTCGAGGGGAAATCATGTGGGTCCACCCTGACCTCGTCGACGAGCAACAATGGACGACTGTGACCAACAGGAAGTCCAAAGGCAAAGGGAAGGCTTCATCTTGCCATGTGATATGCGCTTCCTCCCGAGAAGCGGATACTGATGTTCCCTCGCTGACTGACTCGGAAGAGGAGACAATAGTCCTGGCCGCGGAACCCAACCCACCAACGGCAGGAACCCGTTCGGGGCAGGCATACCTGAAACAGTATGGCGAGACAGCAGTAGCTCCTCCACAACCAGCTGCAGAGCCAGCAAAGCCCTCCTCTAAACAGCCTGGGGAGAAACAGAAAGAAACTCGGTTTTCTCGAGTTCTTGTGAAAGGTGTAACAGAAGGATCCTCGACACCTTACAGTTTTGATGTCTTGGCTCAATTAGCCAACATCCCGGCACGCATTACCTTGTATGAGCTCCTGAGGCTATCAAAGTCAACCAGAGAGGCTCTACAAGAAGCTTTGGCAAATGCTGAGGTCTTTATGACCCGCGTGCCAAGGGAGGAAGATGTAGAGGAATGCCTCCACACCTCCCCAAATGCTCCCTGCATCACCTTCACAACAGATGACATGCAGGTTAAAGGGAAGCATGACCGACCCCTATACTTCACAGGGTATATTGGGTCATCCGAGGTGAACCGCATCCAGGTAGACCCAGGGTCTGCGCTAAGCATCATACCTCGCCGGGTTATGCAGTTTCTAGGCATTCCTACCCATCGTCTGAGCCCTACCCAGACGACTATTTACGGGTTCAATGCCAACAGCTCCCGCCCGATGGGGAAGATCAAGCTCAAATGCCAGATCGGGAGCCTCAAGTCGGAAGTGACGTGTTACGTCATTGACGCGGACACTTCCTACAACCTGTTGCTGGGACGACCATGGATTCACCGCAATTCCATCGTTCCCTCTACTCTCCACCAAGTCATGAAATACATTGACGAGAGTGGACAGGTCCGAACGTTGATTGCCGAAAGGCATCCGTTTAAAGGGGTTGAAAATTATTTCACGGACTCCCTCTTATATCAGGATCCGGAGGAGACTAATGAAACCCCACAACCAGAGGAGCCAGACTCTGGTAATGAAGCTGACATTGAGCCGGAGAAAGAAGAGTGCCTGTGGGAGTTGGAACCACCTGTAAAGAGCACTAATAAGCTCGATGTTGATACCACCGACGATGCAGGCGGTTGGTATATTAATGAAGATTTAGATTTCGCGTATTTCCCTGCGTGTGAGTCTGATTCAATACCGTCGGATACTAGTACCGACGTAGATGAGGATGTCTGGTCGGCAATAGATGCTTTGACATCATTGCATGTACCAATAAAATCATCCTTCGAGACGTACCAGGATAATGGAGACGCGCAAGAGTCTGTATTCATGGTTCCAGCCAGACGAAAAGGCCAAAGACCAATACTTTTTGGGCGAATCGCGTCTGAACCAATGCCCCACGAAGAATCGGAAGGTGAGGATGAATCCCCTCAGTTCGATCATTATGAACCGAGAACGCTCAGGATGATGAAGCGCATGGGGTATGATCTAACCAACAGACCTGGGTTGAACTTCGAAAAAGGAAGAAGAACACTGCTTCGATCCTTTGTACCGAAAGAGAAAACCCCTGATTACTATCATCAGACGCGCCGGGGGTTGGGCTATATATCAACTCCAGTGCCATCATCCTCTGATTCGGAGAGACTGTCAAGTCATGACTGCTCATCAGACACGTCGTCGTGGGAATCAGATGTCAGTGTCGGCAACATCTTCAAAGGGCTTTCAGTAAACATGGTTTCGACAAGCCATCTGGAGGATGAAGATGAAGAAATGATCCAATCTGATACAGATTCTTGGATCAAACATTTGAATGCTCTTTGGGATATCCGCTTTGAACAGCGCGAACCACCCATAGAAGACAAGGTTGTTCAAGTCAACCTAGGAGATGAAGCCAATCCTAAACCCATCTTCATAAGTGACGGCCTGTCACCTTCGGAGAAGAAGGATCTTATATCTCTTGTACAAGAGTATATAGACGTCTTCGCCTGGAATTACGAGGACATGCCTGGACTTGATCCTCAAGTGGCTATGCACCGCCTCAACATCAATCCGGATGTAAAACCTGTCAAACAACAGCAGCGACGGTTCCGTCCCGAAATAATGGAGGCAATCTAATCAGAAGTCAGGAAGCTTATTGACTCTGGCTTTATCAGGGAGGAACAGCATCCCGATTGGGTAGCCAACATCGTACCCGTTGCCAAGAAGAACGGGAAGATCCGGATCTGCATCGACTTCCGCGATCTAAACGAGGCCTGCCCCAAAGACGAATTCCCATTGCCAATCACGGATGTCATGATTGACAATACTTGTGGATTCGAGCGAATGTCCTTTATGGACGGGTTCTCAGGATACAATCAAATCAAGATGTATCCCGATGACGAAAAGCACACCTCCTTCAGGACACCTCTAGGGGTATATTGCTACACCGTCATGCCCTTCGGTCTAAAGAATGCGGGGGCAACCTACCAAAGGGCCATGAATGCCATTTTTCATCAGCAGATACGCAAAACGGTGGAATGTTATGTCGACGACATCGCGGTGAAAAGTCGCATTAAAGGAGATCACATAGCTGATCTGAAGTTGGTCTTCGACATCATGCGGGCTCATCAATTGAAGATGAACCCCACCAAGTCCTTCCTGGGGGTAGCCAGCGGCAAATTCCTAGGATTTGTTGTGACTTTCACAGGAATCCATTTGGATCCGGAGAAAGTCCGTGCTATCCAAGAGATGCAACCCCCAGAAGCCTCAAGGAGCTAAGAGGATTGCAAGGACGATTGGCATACATCCGCAGATTCATCTCAAATCTCTCCGGGAGATGCCAACCCTTCGCTAAGCTGATGAAGAAGGGCGTTTCGTTCATTTGGGACGACGCTTGCCAGCAAGCATTTGAGGAGATCAAACGATACCTCACCCTACCACCAGTCCTTGCAGCTCCGGTATCCGGAAAGCCTTTCCTGGTGTACGTCCGATCAATGGATCATTCTTTGGGAGCTCTACTAGCTCAGAATGATGACCAAGGGCGAGAACAAGCAATCTACTACCTAAGTATAACGATGATCGGAGCCGAACATCGGTACAACCCAATCGAGAAGGAATGTTTGGCACTGGTGTTCGCTATTCAGAAAATGCGACACTATCTGGTGGGCCAAACCATAAATGTCATATCCAAAGTCAACCCCCTGAGGTTACTCATGACAAAGCCTTCATCATTGAACGGCCGACTGGCGAAATGGGCTATATTGCTCTCTCAATATGAGATGCACTTCCTACCCCAAAAAGCCATTAAAGGACAAGCGGTGGCGGACTTCTTAGCCGAACACCCTGATCCGAGGGCAGCCAAACTCTACGAGGATCTCCCAGACGAGGTCGCCGAAGCCTGCCTAACCCAGACATTGTTCGAAGGACAAGTATGGCAACTTTTCTTCGATGGTGCATCAAGAACAAGCCCTAAGGGACACACAGTTGCGGGGGTAGGAGTAGTACTCGTCTCCCCACAAAATTATGTGATTCCCCGAGCTATCTCGTTAACCGAGCCCTGCTCCAACAATGTGGCGGAATACAACGCTCTTTTGATTGGGATGCAATTCGCCGATGAGATTGGCGTTAAAAATCTCGAGGCGTACGGTGACTCCAAACTCATCGTCAGCCAAGTTCGCGGAGAGTATGAGGTCAGGCATGAAGATCTAGTACCCTACTACAACGCGACAATCCACATGGCCGAGAGGTTTTCAAACTTCTACATCGACCATGTACCGCGCAAGCAAAATGCGCATGCAGATGCACTTGCATCCCTTGCTGCCTCCTTAGCTCTTCCAGCTGGAGCAATGGAGAAGGTATTCGTCTATAGCCACGACCTATACTGCCCAAAAAGTCCCCTCGGAGACTACCAGAGGTCAACGGGAGATCGTCGCGGTAAGGAAACACTTGAAGTGTCGACCGATCCAGAGCTTAAAGACTGGCGATTCTCCTACATTGATTTTGTCTTATACGGCATCTTGCCCGAAGACACCAGGGAGGCGGCTGCCATCCGAAGGAAAGCCTCCAAATTCTACTACAATGCGATTTCGCGAACATTGTATCGTAGATCGCATGACGGGATCCTGCTCCGGTGCCTCTCATCAAAAGAAGCCCACGAAGTGTTGAAAGAGGCCCACGATGGTACGTGTGGAGCTCATCAACCTGGCCCGAAGTTGGCAAACCGACTCCAAAGATTGGGTTACTACTGGCCCAAGATGGTTGCCGATGCTGTTACCTATGCCAAAAGATGTCACGCCTGTCAAATACATGGCGATTTCATCCATCAAGCACCAGGATACCTCCACTCTACGACCTCTACCTGGCCGTTCGAAATGTGGGGGATGGACGTGGTTGGTCCTATCAGCCCACCATCATCAAAGGGACATCGGTTCATCCTAGCGATAACCGATTACTTCTCAAAGTGGGCCGAAGCTATCCCTTTGAAGGAGGTAAAATCATCCAACGTGATCAAGTTCGTGAAACATCACGTTATTTACCGCTTCGGTGTGCCTCGGCGGATTGTCCATGACAATGGACCCCAGTTCATCAGCCAGGCTTTTCAGAGATTCTGCGCCAAGTTCAGAATCCAGAGTGTGTCATCAACGGCATACTATCCGCCCGCTAACGGCCTCGCAGAAGCTTTCAATAAGACTATTGGCAAGCTTCTCAAGAAATTCGTCTCGAAAAGTCAACGAGACTGGGACGATAAGTTGGGCGAATGCTTATGGGCCTATCGCACGACTGTGCGAACCCCAACTAAAGCCACGCCATTTTCCTTGGTGTACGGATGCGAAGCCGTCCTTCCACTGGAAATCCAAATTCCATCTCTTCGCGTCGCCTTGACAGCGGAGATGACAACAGAGGAGAAGCATCGACAGCGACTCCAAGAATTGGAAGCCTTGGACGACAAGCGTCTGCAGGCTCAACAACAAATCGAGCTTTATCAAGCTCGTATCACCAGAGCCTTCAACAAGAAAGTCAAATCGCGAACTTTCAAGAAGGGCGACCTCGTCTTAGCCGTCCGAAGACCCATGGTCATGACACACAAGACGAAAGGAAAATTCCAACCCAAATGGGAAGGGCCGTTTGTAGTAGAGTCAGTCTACTCGAATGGATCGTATCGCCTCATAACCTCAAATGGCGATACACTCATGATGCCAATCAATGGCAAATTCCTGAAGAAATACTATCCCTAGATGGCATTCTTCCACCGATCAAGTTAAAAATACACCTCTGATCAAAAACATCCAACGCCTCCGACGGCTAAGGATAGAGGAAAATGTTGGCTTTTAAGCCCAACATAAGTCCTCGACAACTTATCATGCTGAGGGGAATAGCATGGCTAGCCCAACTCAAACGGTAGTTGGTAAAGGCACCTCAAATCCGTTGATAGCTGAGGATTTGCTAAAAATCCTAAGTGGACTTGATTCCACTCTTCCCTCCAAAAATCCCTTACCAATTCTCATCCATAGAATGGTAGGACCACAAAATGCAATCATTACTATGTTAACACTATACCTCTGGTAATGAATACTCCTCGTCGAGTACAAACCTTGCTTGTTAACTCTGCATAGAGTAACAAACTCTCAAATTTGCCAAGTTAACACTATACCTCTGGCACTTCAAATTCTACTTGTCAATTCTCATCAATAGAATGACAGGTCCTCAAATTACTCCTATCGCAAGCAAATTCTTGTCAAGTTAATATCACACCTCTGACAAACTACTGTTTAAGTTAACATTACACCTCTAAGCGGTACATCGAGTATCTGTCAAGTTAATATCACACCTCTGACAGTCACCTTTCTTCAGACTTCCATATCGGAGCTGAAATGGACGATGCCAAGTTAACACTACACTTCTAGCATCCGAGTCATTGCTAAGTTCAACAATACACCTATGGCTATGACCTTTCCTCGACTTCCTTGTCCAAGCCGAGACGGACGATGCCAAGTTAACACTACACTTCTAGCATCCGAGTTATTGCTAAGTTCAACAATACACCTATGGCTATGACCTTTCCTCGACTTCTTTAAGCCGAGACGACTAATGCCAAGTTCAACATTACACCTCTAGCATTACTATCACTGTTAAGTTAAACATCACACCTATGACAGTGACACCCTCAGTTTTCCCAAATAAAACTGAGATGCTGGTGAGTTAGGTTAATATCACACCTCTAACTCACGTCCTTGTCAAGTTAACATTACACTTCTGACAAGACTACTTCTAAACCGTTAAGTTAATATCACACCTCTAACGGTAAAAATCTTACTAGATTCCCCACGAGTCTAGTTTCATTTGATATTCTCCCCAACCGAGTATCAAATTCATTTTGGAGGCATTGTTGGTTAACATTACACCGATAAACAATGCTTCCATCAAAATCCCCAGCTGATCTTAAATCAAGTTAATCCCAAATCCTTGATAAAAGTTCACCTTCTCTGGGGGTACACACTCTACTTGTCACTTTCTTTATAAAGTGGCGGGTCCACCAAAATCATTCTTTTGCTTCTAAAACAAAACATCAAGACAACAGAAAGAGGCAAAAAGAAAAGTGTCACTTTTATTGATATTCAAGCATATGAAAGTGATACAAAACGCTCTCTTATACAATTAGATGAGTGTTACAATTAAGGAGTACAAAGAAGTCCCTCTCTCTCTCAGAGGCCGTACTCACTCCTTGAAACCGCATCTGATCCCAGGTGCATAATTGGAACCGATTGCGCCATGGCGATGACGCAAAAGTCGAAAGCGCCCTAGCTGATTAAGCTAAGAGCAATGGTGTTCTTGAGGTCCGGTGGCAACAGAAGATCCTGCAACCCTTCGTTCAGGCGCGTCTCTTTCCCTAGCAGACCATCCAACAACATGGAGTCACTCCTGGGGTGAGAGAGGAAGTTTAGGAGTCATCACAAAGGATGCTACCCTCCACTAGGTCCAGTGGCAGCAGAAAGTCCTGCATTCATCACCATCCCTTTCCCCAGCAGGCCATCCAACGGAATGTCCTTGATGTCACTTCTGGAGTAGGGAGAGGAAGAGGATCCTTCCGCCACTGTAACCGCCGGAACCTCCTCGCCGTCATACTTGACCTGACCATCTCTTGCCATCAGGCAAGAGTGGTGCAGGAGATCTGAAGAGACCTTGGCGAGATGTGGGTCCTCGTCAGAGATATAATTTAATCTCTCACAAACGACGAGGACCATAATTTAATCTCTCACAAACGAACGTGGAGCAAGTTCGCCAGCCGGTATATTCTTTCTGGGGCCCAGCAAACCTGAAAAAGGACGAGCAAGCCTACCTGCAAAGAATAAGCAAGAGTCAGAAAATCTGGAACTCAGTACATTTTTATAAAGGAAACTGAGTAACAGAACGCGGCAGCCATTCAAGACTTCAGACGCGAGAATGACCCGCACAGTCAAACAGACGCGAGTCAAACTGTGCCACGCATAGGATTCAAACGCGGCCTCAGTTTGTACCCGCGCCTAATGCACCAGACGCAAAGAATTTCAGGACGCCGAAAATGGCCATCTCTCTGTTGAGTGAACAAGAGTTCAAGATTCAGGTCTGAAACGCGCCAAGGCAATGAAACGCGATGGGCAAAGCCAGCGTCAAGCGCCCGCGTTCAGAGAAGTCAAGTCACTGGCACAAATTCCAGAGAAGGAATGCACCGGGGGACTTCATTCAGATGGTTAGGCCAAAGTTCAGGCTATACACATCATCGGGGGACATACCAGCAGAGACCTCTGGCCAGAGTTGGCCTCTCTGCACCCAAACGCAGGCGTCCAAGATGATCCGAGAGGGGGTTCTTCTTGAAGAGACCAAACCGAAGCGTGAGAGCTCTGGGTCATCTTCATCCTTGGAATTACCTTCATCCATGGAGACGGAATCCCTATCAAGAAACTCTTTTCTGAAGAAGGTGGGACTTCTCAGAGCAATCCAAAGAGAAATAATCCAAGCTTGGATTATAGAAGGGGAGCGCACCCTATTTATAGGCAGGCCCTAATAACTGCCATTAATGAGGCGTTAATTGGAACCGTCACGCACGATTGTCAAAGCCCAGTGAAGGATTGACGCGTGGAACGCCGCTTTGGGAACCGTCGCAAGCGCCGGTTTCAACCGCCCGCATCGGTTTTGCATTTAAGGGCAGTAACTCCTGAGTCCAATGAGGAGTTGACGCGTGGATAACTGCCTTGGGAGTCAACGGATGACTCGGAATCCCAATCGACAGTGAAGACCTGACGAGCAAAGATCTCCTAAAATCTTGAGTCAGATCACATTAAACGCAGATGGGAAAGCCGCGTCCCTTCAGCGGACAAGGCTGCATCTCTTGCGTCTGCCCGATCCGCGCAAGACAGATTTGCGTTATTCAGAGCTGCGTCTCACCCCAAGAACTGACAGCCGCGTCTTACTTTACGGGTCAATGCCGCGTCTCATCTTTGATTGACGCCGCACCTCATCAAGGAGACCGCGTTCCGATTTGTGATTGACGCCGCGTCTCATCAAAAGGACTTAGTAGAATCTAAGTTCTTATGAAATGATGACCACGTCTCACTTTATGATTGACGCTGCGTCTCAGTAAAAGGACTTAGTAAAATCTAAGTTCCGGTAGACTGACGATCGCGTCTCACCCTGTGATCGACGCTGCGTCTCGTCAAAAAGGCTTGGTGAAATCTAAGTCCCCATAGATTAATGCCACGTCTCATTCTATGGGATTAATGCCGCGTCTCGCCAAGACCGCGTCTCATTAAAAGAACTTAGCCCCACCAGTAGTTCCCTGGAGAATGGACCCACCCATACGCACGGAAGTCGACAGGATAGTCACCCCCTGCTTCTATGAAGGAATTGAGGAAGGTGATAGCAAGCTCCGGGATCTCTCCAATTGGGATTTCAGGCTTGGACGACGCAGGGAACAGTCCGACAACTGACCCGTCATGACTATCATGGCGGTCTACCTTTTGGAGGCCAAAGTCACCAAGGGCGATCTCAGGGATATACTGGGAAATGTCCCATTCCATCTTCCGGGGGACAGACATGTGTTGAAAGTAGGACATCGGGAACATCCTCTCCATGTCTGGAAGAAAGAATCTTCCGCCCTTTATCTCACGGAGCCATTTATAGGTCCCCTCAGACACACGACGGCCATCATCATAGATATGATCCCCAAAGAAGAAGGCAGGCTTCTCCAACCTGACGCCGTCATCCGTTTTGAGTGCGGCATCGGTCATAAGTGCCCGAAAGGTTCTCCTGTTAACATTAGAGAGCCTGCGATCCAGTAACTGGTCAGCAGTCACGGGGACACTCATTCTTTGCACAAAGGTCAAGCCCTGGTCGGCACCACCCACGCGGCCAAAGTGGTGCATCTTGGCAAGTGAACCTGAAACATGCGGCACTGCAAAAAGAAAAAGACACTTGGTCAGATACTTTGCCAAAAATAAGGGAAGACGCTAAGTGTTCATAATTCAAAACGCAGCCGAGACACTGGACGCAGGAGTTATCATCCGCGTCCAGATCTGCGAACTTGCACCAAAACGCAGAAGAGATACTGGACGTAGGAATTTTTCGAATCCGCGTCCAGACCTGCAAAGCCGCGTTCTGCAAACCAAGACTTATGAAAATTCTAAGTACTTGGACTCAAACGCCAGATTCTACAAAATCGGCGGTTTAAGACACAGAACGCAAGGATCAAATCCGCGTTCTGCAAACCAAGACTTGTGAAATTTCAAAGTGCTTGGACTCAGACGCCAGAGTCATCAAATCGGCGCCTGATGGCACAAAACGCGGCATAAAACGCATGGATCAAATCCGCGTTCTGCAAATCGCGTCCAGAGACCTTCACAATTAGAAATGTTCTAAGTGAAGGATCCAGAATGCAGAGTTCACCAGCGTCGGATCATCAGGCCCGCGCCCCGGTTATCATCTCAAGGACAGCGTCCGAGAATCAAACACGATCTTGTGTTAAAGGTTCTTAGGGTTCTATGAACATGTTTTAATGGCGGAACCCATGCCGAAGGTGCATTTTTACCTCAGAAAACACCCTCCTGCGCAGAGGAAGCATCTCTCTCAGCCTCGGCGACGGTCGCCCTTGAGGATGATGCAGTCGGTTTCGTCTTGGGAGCCATCGATGTTCAGAAATCCGAGTTCGAAGATGGACAGATGAACAAACAAGAGGAGGGAAGCTCTCTTTTCTCAGCAAATGCGTTCGGAGAAGAAGATGTGTCTCTCTCTAACTGTTGCCTTTTATAGGCACAGAGATTCGCGAAGATACGCAGCGTTTGGCCCAATAAACGCTGCAGCGAATCGCTGCCTGACGCGTGGAGCCAAATCATTGTTTGAACAGGGAAGATCATGCGTCGCGACCCCGCCACAAGTCAGAAGTTGACACGTGGAGCAGTTCATTTAATGAACCGGGAGATCCGCGCGCCAAAAGGCGAAATCTCGCCGTTTCCCCAGGCCAGCTGGCGGCGTAATCATGACATGGCACAGGTGCGCGCCCCAAAGTACGCGGCTCTTCGGTGGACATGCCCGTCAGCATCATCATAAATGCACCCAGAAAATCGCGTCTGCATTTCAAGAGATGCGTCTCTCCAAAGTCCGCGTCCCCTCAAACGGGCCAAACATCGCGTCTACCCCATGGAAGTCGCGTCTTTAAAGCAGTCTCTGCTTTTTCAAAAGGAAACCTGCGTCCAGTCTCCTGCTTCTGCAAGTCAGTTCAACAGTACACTGACGCAAACAGACAACCAACCACTCCCGGCCAAAAGCGCACCCGTGACAGACTAAAAGCAATCGGGGAGGTCTAGACTGTGTATCTAGACACTCAACACGATCAACTCTGACGGCTTCAAAGAGTTCAACAGTACACTCACGAAGACCAATTCCAGATAAGATCAAGCCCGAAGCATCAACAGTCCAGTCATAGAGGCGAACACGGCTAAGATCCAAAGTATTCCGAAATCCGTCCCATTCAACTGCGGAATATCAGAAACTTTGGAGGGGGTTCTGTAGGCTGTCTAAAAATGACTAACAAACAAGCCATTAAGGAAGCAGTCTCAAGCTCTAGACGCGAGGAATCGAGGCCCGCGTCTCAGCATTAAGACGCGTTGGCTCTACACCCGTGTCTCAACGTCCAGACGCGTCGGCCCAAAGCCCACGTCTCGGCATCAAGGCGCGTCGGCCCGACGCCCGCGCCTCAGTGTCCAGACGTGAAGGCCCGAAGCTCGCGTCTCAGCATTAAGGCGCGTTGGCTCGACGCCCGCGTCTCAACTTTAGGGTGCGTTTGTCTCAACGCCCGCGTCTCAAACTTCAAGGCGCATTTGGCCCAACGCCCGCGTCTCAGTTGCAACTGCCCTGATTGCGGGGCCAGTCACCGCGCATGTAGCGGGTAGTGGCCCCTCATTCGGGAGCGTTTTCAGGAGGCACCTTCACCCCCTGAGACCCCTATAAATAGCCTTGTTTGCTATGAGGAAAGGGGAGAGCTTTGGAGAGATCAGAGCTTTGGAGAGATCGGAGCTTTGGAAAGGTCGAGAATTAAGAAGGTCAAGGCATCATCAAGATCGATCGAATCCAGGCAAGAGGATCATCAAGAGGGAAGCACAACTTCAACAACAGACAGAGGGAGGAGACTCTTCAGCGAGCTTACTGAGTACTAGCCGCTCTTCGCCTACCTCCTCTTTGAGAGTTTTGGTAGACGGAGCTGAGTTACTCTTTCTACCGACCGAAGAGAAGACCCCCGACGGTCCAGGACGGTCATCTGGTCAACGGAGAACAAGATTCACTCTCCACCGCCACACGAAGAACCCAGCATTAAACAAAGGGGGGATTCAAGCTTCAACATCCTCCCTCCCTTGTAACTGGAAGGAAAAGTCTTGTTGTAATCTTTTCATCTGATTCAAAAGAAATCTTTACAGCAATTCCCTCTTTCTTTTTCCGGCGCATACAACCCATTTATACCTTTTGTGAAGTGAGTAGTAATACCGGTGTTCTGGCCAAATCGAAGGAATTGGTTCATGTCTCTTCCAACATTACCAATCTGTAGCTCCTTGATCTTCTTACCAATTTGCTTCTCCATTCTTACTCTCCACTTCACCAACATATCTAGGGCTTCACTCCTTTATCTCATGGGATATATCCAACAATGCCTAGATAAACTATCAACGAAAGAGACAAAGTACCTGTGACCTCCAAGCGATGCAGTCTTAGCAGGTCCCCAAACGCTTACGTGAACACAATCAAGAAACCTTCTGAGCAGTGAGTACTGGTGCTGAATTTCGCCTTCTTCTTGTCCAGAACGTTGTGTTCACCTTCCAAGTTGCAGGTAGCAGCACCTTCCATTGATCCCTTCTTTGCAGAAGCTTGCAAAGACCTTTCATCTCCATGTCCGACCTTCACCTGCCAGACCTCCTTGCAACCATCATCTGAAGAACTTGAAGTCTCCACCTGACCTGTAACCGTACTACCCTTCAAGTAGTAGAGATTGTCCCGATGGACGCCCTTCATCACCACCATCGAGCCTTTAATCATCTTGAGAACACCATCTCGTACAGATATCACAAGACCCAATGCTTCCAAAGCGCCAACAGAGATATTTTTGTTCTTCAGAACACATGCCTTTCAAGGAGGCCCTTGAAGGGGAACAATCAAGGCGAAGTTCCTCAGAGCACATGCTCGTGAAGAAAAACAGTCAAGATGAATGACTATTAAGAGGCTAGGGCCTATTTATAGGCTCGCTAAATGACCCTTAATTATGGCATAAAAATCAAAGCCATTTTGAAAGGCCAAAATTAATAGCCTTAATTTGCTACGCGAATATTAAATCCAGTCTGGATGAGACACGTGAATTTTTGCTCCGGGAAATCACAATGACACGCGTTCCCAACTATCAACATCGACTTCGCATTGAAGGATCCAGCATGCAACACTTCGAAGGACGTGTGTTGTTCTTGCGGGACAGGTGAGCGACTTGCGAATCCAAGAGTTCTAGTGTAAACTCGTTGTAGGTGTTGCGACACCAACTGATCTTAAGAGATTGATTTTAGCCGAAATCCTTCATAGTGTTGAAGGCGGAGACGTAGAGCAAGTGTGCTCAAACCTCAAAACAAATCTCGCGTATTTGCGATTGCTCATCTCTCTCTCACTTGTGTTATATATCTTGCATGCTTATAATATTTATCTCTTTATATGCTTGATATATCTTGTGCTTAATTGATATATGCTTGGGATTGTTTGCTCACACTTATATTCAACCAAGAGGGCCATAGTGACACCTCAACTCTTAATTTAGAGGAATCTTGAGGAGATAGTTCAGAGCCCTTCACCGGGAATTCGACTACACTCTTATGTTATACTTTGTTGTGTTTCCATAATAGCTTTATTTTGCATAATTAGTTTTAATTCCGTATTATTTTGCATTTGATTAGCTTCTCACCTATTCACCCCCTCTAGATGAATTGCTGAAAACTCAAGAAAACTTTTGATAAAATAAAGAGATTCACTCTTGAAAAACTCCTTTTGATTTGAAAATGAAAGCTCTAAAAACTTACTTAGAAACTCTGAAAAAGAGCTCTAGAAAACAGCCTAAAAATCTTGCCCAAAATCTGGGCAAAAGTCCCTTTTATAGAGGCATAAGAAAACTAGCCATTATGGGCTAGATTGGCATGTCAGTCGACCGGCCGATCGACCGGCCAATGATCATATTTATGACTGTTGGGTTACCAGTCGACCGCACCCAGGTCAAAGACCTATCAGTCGACCGACCGATTGACCGAGGCAAGAACCAGATAGCACAGCACTCTGGCCGGTGGATCGCTCAGTCGACCGGGGCTAGATCCCGAGAGTAAATTCTCTGGATCGGTTTGTTGGCCCAGTGGCCTTCCACTCTAGTTTGATGATGATTAACTCATGTAGTTATGTTTACTGATTATCTTGTGATGTTTAGTTTCAGATCATTAACCAAGATATTAGTTGGTGATTACTTCAACAAAGGAGTTTTGAAGCCTTTCACATGGTGATTCAGGAGCCCGAGCATCAAGATCATACATAGCACTCGTTGGAGTCTAGCTTGGTGGATCACGGAGTTTTGGATCGAGTCAGCTTGGAGACGGTGCTCTACAAGAAGACTTAGGTATCCTAGTTTAGTTTGTTTTAAATCCATTTGTAAAGATTAGATAGTGTGATATGCTCAAGTTCACAATACACACACGTTTTATGTTTTGGATATTAGTTTTTCGGTTTTTGGTTTAACCGATATTTGTTTTCATGAATAGATAGTATCAATACAAGTTTAAATGGTTTAAATGTATATTAGATGTGTTCTATATACATGCATGCTAAATTTCCTAGACAAACTTATTTTGATATGCCTATTCATGAGGTTTGGTGTTTTGATATTTTTAACAAAACATATATTTGGAATTAAAGTCAAAAACTATGATATGTATATGTTTCATGTATATTGGACCTATGTCCATATGCAACATGCCTAAAAGTGTTTAAGTATCATGTTTTTGTATTTGAATGAGTTTTAAAAAAATCAGATTTCCTATTGAAAAATACAAGTTTGGAAAAATACAGGTTTTGGTTTTCAGTAATTTTTTCATAGCACAAAAATGGTTCAAAATGTTTGATAATTGTGTTGAAATTTTTATCACATGTTTATATAACATATATTATGTTAGAAACTATTTTTGTGGATTTTTAGAAATTTTATGGGATCTATTAGATTTATTTTAAACCCAGTTTTCTGACCCAGAACCCAGCCTGCCAGGCTCTGGCGGTCGACTGACCGGTTGACCGTACCCCAGAGTCGGTCGACCGGACGGTCGACCGACGTGCACAAGCCTGTGCACGTTGGCCAGGCACTTGGGCCGGTCGACCGGGCGGTCGACCGGGCCAGAGAGCTTTGCTCTCTGGTTTTGGGCGGTCGACCGGCTTCTTCCAACGGTAAAAAATATGACCGTTGGCGGTCGACCGGCCGGTCGACCGCCAGCCACCAGGACTGACAAACAGTCCCAACGGCTAGTTTTTGGTGGAGGGCTATTTAAGCCCCATTTTTTGGGATTTTGGCTAAGATTTTTAAGGAGAAAAATTCACATCTTTTCAGTGTTTTCAAGCCAAAAGTTTTGAGTGCAAAATTTCTAAATCTCTATTTATTTTGAAGTGTTTTGTTTATTTCAAAGAAATTAGGTTTTTGGGAACTAGTTCTTGATCTAAAATTTCTATATCTACTTTGGTGTTTTCCCAAGAGAATTTCTTTGATCAAAACACTTTGTTTTTCACACTTGAGCTATATCTCCTATCCTATTCTATTAGGATCTTTATTTGTGGGAAAAATTGAGTTTGTGGTCTTTTGTGATCACCTTGTTGTAAACCTTCATTTGTGGATATCCCTCTTTGGTAGAGGTGGATTTGGGTTGTTGGTTGCTCCCTCTTTGGTAGAGGTTGAGGTTGTGGTTTACTCCCTCTTGGTGAGGTGGAGTTGGTTGGTATTTGTATCCCTCTTCGGTAGAGGTAGATTGTGCTTGTATCCCTCTTCGGTAGAGGTGGATTTGGTTGTATTGGTGGAGTTCGGTACTCCGATCTTCGGTAGACCATTTGATTACCTCGGTGGAGGTTGTATTGGTTGAGAGAGGAGTTCGGTACTCCCGGTTGTATTTGCAAAATCTTCGATGGAGGTTCCCTTGGTGGGAGTCCTAGGTGGACAAGTTAGTGGATTAGAAATCCTTCTCGGTGAAGGCGGGGACGTAGAGCTCGGTGCTCGAACCTCGGAACACATCTTGTTGTTTGCGTTTGATCCATTGACTCTTAACTCTCCCTCTCTCTTTATTTTGTGTTATGCATTGCATCATTCATATTGCCATATCACTTATATACTTGTATTGTGCCTTGCATTGATTCATATTGCCTATATCTATATGCTTGTTTGTGTTTGCTTGTGTGCCTCAATTGTGCTTAACCACAAGAGCTTCATATAGCGCCTCAACTCTTATTTAGAGGAATCAAGAGGAGTTAGTCCAGAGCCCTTCACGGGAAATTCGGCTACACTCGTTGGTTGCACGAAGTATTGTTGCAATTAATTTTTAATTTCCGCATTTAGTTCATTAGATTAGCGGTACACCTATTCACCCCCCCTCTAGGTGTACTTTCAATTGGTATCAGAGCCTACGCTCCTGATACTTGGTTTAACCACCTAGGAGTGAGATCTTGGTTTGCTAATCTATCATTTGCATTTGCACGTATATTTGTTTGCACACACTCATGGATTGCTTGTCACCTCTCACGTTCGATGTCTCCAACATTGACATGTGAAAATTTAGGATGTCAATGTATTTAAAATCCCTAGGCTTGCATGTTTTCCTTGCCGCTACCAAGAAATGCTATCTTGGTAACCGCAATCATATAGGGGCCAATGCACAAGCCCTTGAGGCAATTAGAAGCACGCTAAATAAAGTATATCTTATGCTTGTTTCTAACCATGATTCCTCCTTTGCAGTGTGGAACAAATTGACCACCTCCAAGCTTCAATTACCAATCCAAACGGAGGATGAATCTAGTGGAGAATCCGAGCCACAATGCTTTATGGTCCAAGGGAATGACTCCCTTGAGGTATATTTGGAATCTCAATTAGATGATAATGATGCTAGTTCTTCTTGTGATGATTATGTGGATCCTAATGCTTTAAATGAAGAACTATCCATTGTTTGTAAAAAATTATTAGAAAAATATAATCTCTTGAAAAAGAAGAGTTTTGAACTAAAAGATGAAAACAAGGTTTTGTGTTCTAAACTAGACTTGATTTTGCAAGAGAAAGAGGAGATTTCTAATGAAAGAGATTCATTGAAATCTAAGCTTGACCTTGCCCTAAAAGAAAATGAATTTTTAAAAAATAAAAATGATTGTAAAATAATTTTGAAGAAAAATGAAAACTTGTCTTCAAAAGTTAATTTTGTTTTAAAAGAAAATGATTCTTTAAAAATGAAAATTGCTTCTATTTCCAAGGATTTAGAAGTTTGTTTAAAGAAAAATGAATCTTTGAAAATTAATATTGATTCACATGTTTGCCATGCTGGGATAGTTTCACCTAGTTCACCCATTGCATGCTCCACTTCTTCTTTAATTAAAAATGATATATCTATGCTTAAAAAGAGTGTTGATTGTTTGGGCTCCACTTTGAGCCATTGTGTTTTGAGTCATACACGTTTGGAATCTTTGTTTCGAAAGAAACAAGTTCCATCTTTGCATGCACACCCTCCACGGCATACACATGCTACTCACAGTCACCATCATCACACATTGTATGCTCATGTGTACACTTGTATACATTGTGGACGAAAGGGCCACCTTGCTAAATTTTTCTATGATCGTATACATGATGTTAATTTAGCAACTAAATTTGTTTGGGTTAGGAAAGGTTCTAACCCCCATGGACCCAAAAGGATATGGGTACCAAAGACCACCCCTATTGTATTTGATGTAGGTGTGGGCTCTCGCATGATGTGAGAGTATCGGTACCTTGGAGTGGATGCGTTCCGAGCTTCATGTGGATTATTTGGATGCATCACTTTCAAGGGGAGTTTGGTGGGAGGACACCTTGGTTTGGAGAACTAGAGAGGTGCCTTCATCAGTTTTGGTATCGATCTCTAAACTCCCATTTATTATTTGCATGCTTATTATGACTTTCATTTATAGCATGTCATGTTTTAATGCTCATTATGATTATGCCATGTGATTTAGATTAGTGATATACATATTTAGTTATTTGAGACACCCATGTTCAATATGGACCTATATCTATGTGTTCTCACTTTGTTTTTAACTAATATGTATGTCCTATATCTAATGCACATGCATATACATAATGATCATATGGATGTTTATGACCTTTGCTTTTTGATGCTTCATGATTTGAATATATGTTTAAATGTTAGTTTCATTAAGACTAGGATTTATACTTGTACATATAGTGAGCCACAAATAAATTTTTATACGTTTGAGCTTGAACGCTATTTGTACCCATTAGATGTGCTAGTATAGTCTAGTTTTGATGATTTATGCATTTGACTTGTATTCCCATTTTTGGACATGTTTTATGATCATGTGTTTTCACTTCATGTATATGTCCATCTTGTCTAAATGATTAATTATATATATATATACATCCTTTGAGCCACGTGCCTTAATGCATATACATTTGTGGACTCGTTATGTTTTAGATATGTATGTATACTTTAGTTTATACTTGACATATATGCCTTGAAGAAATCGAGTTTTGATGATTTTCATGTTTTGAGGAATATTAAGCTTAAATGTCTATTTTCATGATTATTTGTGTCACATAACACTTGTACACTCACTTCATTTAAATGTTTCTCATGATTATGTTTTCATGAGTATGTATGGGCTTTATGGATTTTGAGTGTTTTAGTGATCATGTGATTTACATAGTTTCATGAAAAATAATTTTGTTTTATTCCTTACTTGAAGGATTTCGTACTAGTTTATAACCTTTTCCATATAACTAGTTGCGATATTCTTTGTTATGGTAGAGTTTTCAAACTTACTATATTTTTCAAACCTATTTTTGAAAACTCCTACCTTCCAAGGGCGGTTGGATGGGAGTCCATGCCTTGTATGCTTTTATTGAAAATCATTTTAAACTTGAGCATGATTGGGTGGTAGGAAATATGAGATATACTCTTGATATTATTGTTGTTTCAATTGGTATCATTGGATTCTTTCAATTGGTATCAATATTGACATTTTTTGTATACTCATATATTTTTTGAAAAACACCTAGAGGGGGGGTGAATAGGTGTAAATGCTAATCTAGAAAACTAATTGCAAACTAAGTGCGCTAAATGCGGAAGCTAATGCAAATTATGCACAAACTGATACAATACAACAAGTGTAGCCGAATTCCCCTTGCGAGGCTCTGGACTAACTCCCCTTGATTCCCCTTGAAATGGGTTGAGGTGCTATGTGAAGCTCTTGTTGGATGAGTACAAATTAGGCCCACACACACAAGCAATCCAAGCAATATGAAATATGTGCACACACAATCAAGCCAAGCAATCAAGAAAATGGCAATATGAAATGCAAGGCACAACACAAGCAAATAGATATGATATGGCAATATGAATTATCCACAACACAAGCAAATATAATATGCTAATGAAGTATGATGCTTTGCACAATTATAAGAGAGAGAGTTAGAGAGACAATGGATCAAAACGCAAACACCAAGATTTGTTTCGAGGTTCGAGCACCTAGCTCTACATCCCCGCCTACACCACCGTGTAGGATTTCCACTATCTCAACTCCCACCGAGGGAACCTCTACCGAAGAGGATTTCTTACAACTCTAGGAGTACCAAACTCCTCTCTCAAACAACAACCTCTTCACAACCGAGGGGTTAGGCCCGTAGCCAATACAACAACCAATCCACACACCTCTACCGAAGAGGCTCACAACCAAACACAATCACCTCTACCTAAGAGGGATCCAAACCAACAACCCAATACAACAATCTCCACCTCTACCAAAGAGGGAGCAACTCAAGAAATCAAGGGTTTACAACAAGTGGTATATTTCAACCACAAACCTCTTTCCTTTTTCTTTTTCCACAAAACAAGATCCTAAATAGTTTAGGATAGAAGATATAGCTCAAGTGTGGGATCAAAGTGTTTTTGGAAACAAGCAACAAAGAAAAACTACTTGGGAAATCTCTTGTATATGATAGAAAATGAAATACCAAATCAAAATCCCAAAACCTAGTTTTCTTTGATTTTCAAAAACCCAAAACAAATAAATATGAGAAGTTTTAAAGCCCCAAAAATTCTTTTTAAAACTCTTTTAAACACTTCAGAAAACTGGAAATTTTTCTCTTAGAAAACTTGGCTAAAATCCCCAAAGAGATGGGGTTTATATAGCCCCTATACAAAACTAGCCGTTAGGCTGAGCTGGCAGTCTGACAGACTGCCGGTCGACCGGTCCGGTCGACCGCCAACGGTCAAAAATGTGACCGTTGGGCAATAGCGGTCGACCGGCCCGGTCGACCGAAACAACCTGAGAGCAGAACTCTCATCTCGGTCGACCGGCCCGGTCGACCGTCCCAGAGACTCCAAAACGTGCACAGACTTGTGCACGTCGGTCGACCGTCCCGGTCGACCGGCCTATGGTGCGGTCGACCGGTCCGGTCGACCGACTTGGCCTGTCAGCCAGTCCTCAGTTCTGCACAGATACGGGATTTGAAAATAGGTCTTTTCACTCAATAAAAATCCCATAAATTCACAGTAAATCTAAAAAATAGTTTTAATCACAATAAAAACTGTTTTTCTAAAAATATGTTTTTCTAAAACTTGTTTTATCATTTTACTTTGATAACCAAACTTGTGATAAAAATTTCAAGACATATATCAATCATATCAATTCATTTTTGTGTCTTGCCAATTTTATCAAAAACAAAACTTGTATTTTATCAAACTAGAATTTTTCAAAACATGAATAGGATAGTCAAAATAAGTTTGTCTAGCAAGTTTAAAGCATGTATGTATATCTAGAACATATCTAATATACATAGGTATAAGGTAAACTTGTTTTGATCTATTATTCATGAAAACCAAAAACCAAATCATGAAACGTGTGTGTTTTGTGCACTTGAGCATATCAACTAAACTAAGCTTTACAAATATGGATCTAAAACACAAACTCTAAACTAGATACCTAAGTCTTCTTGACGATCTTCATCTTCAAGTAGACTCGGTCCAAACTCCGTGATTCTCCAAGTGCAAAGGTATGATCTTTAAGCTTTGGCACCGGAATCATCATGAATAGCTTCTAATCATCTTGTTGAAGCTAATCACCAACCTAATATCCTGTTAATGATCTGAAACTTAGAAACACAAGAATATTAGTAAACATAACTACATAAGTGTTGATCATCATCAAAACTAGAGTGGAAGGCCATTGGGCCAACAATCTCCCCCTTTTTGATGATGACAAAACTCATGGAGTTATATATGCATGGATTTAAAGATAAGCTTCAAGGAAGCCCCCTTAACTCATGCATAGGGATAAACAATAAATATATGCAATGAATATTAAACATGAAACATGCATATGCATAAACAATAAATGGTTCTAGATATCAAATGGAATATTCAAAACAAAATAAGCTCTAGATACCAATTACAAAGCAAACTCTATAAATCAATTAAACTTAATATTCTTGAGATTAAAACATAATATATGCATAAACATAAGCATGCATATAAAACTCAAATACTTGCATATAAAACTCAAATACTTCTCCCCCTTTTTTCAATCATCAACAAAGGGGTAAACAATCAAAACCATAGATAAAATGAGGGGTAAAAGTCTTTCCCTTTTTGTCAATCAAAACGATGCAAACAATGTTCTCCCCTTTTTGTCTTAAACAAAAACAAAGTCAATAAGGGGTGACTTTAAAAACATGATATCAATTGAAAATATGTCAATGAAGCATCTTGATACCAAAAAACAAGAATCAATATATGTTATATGCTATATACATTCATGAAGAGGAAGACGCTAAGTTAGCTTCCCTACACATATGCATTACATGAAGAAGGGATGACAAGCCCCAATTCACATAACACATATTATGTAATGCATAAGAGAAGATGTGAAGCTCCCCCTACACACGTATATCATATGAAGAAGAGTTGTCAAGCTCCTCAATTTATAATATACTCAACATGAATCTATATGTAAGAGAGATGTTAAGCTCTCCTTGCATATAGGAAATACAAATCAAAACTTTGAATATTTTCTTTAAACAACATTTTGAGATACCAATTGTAATTAAACATAACAAATTACCAATTGTAAAAACAACATAACAAATTTTGAATGTCTAAACACAAATTTTGATACCAATTGTAAGAATATATTTCATTTGAAAATATATAAACAAATTTGATGTTGATATCATATGTTCAAAATAACAACTTTTAATCATAAAGAGTGGGAGTACAAATACCAATTGAAACACAAAATCAAATTTCTCCCCCTTTATGAAAAACAAACTAAAGACATGCATAGTCTTGATAACAATTTAAAAGTAATCATTTTAAACAAAATTGAAACTCAAGCACTTGCATAAACACAAAATATATATATGTATGAAAGATAGATACCAATAGAAATTGATATACTTAGAATTTAAAGCATACATACATACAAAACATATATGAGTATACAAGAAGATCAAAATGATACCAATTGAAAGAGTTCAATGATACCAATTGACATAACAATAAGTTCAAGTGTATACATCATATTATCTACCACCCAATCATAATTCAAGTTTTAAAGATTTTCAATTTAGGGCATACATGAACATGATCTCCCATCCTACCGCCCTTGGAAGGTAGGGGTTTTCAAAGATAGATTTGAAAATGTAGTTTTGTTTGAAAATCACTACCAAAATGAAGAACACCGCAACTAGTTAAATGGAAAACTTGTTAACTAGCACGAAATCCTTCAAGCAAGGAATAAAACAAAATTGAAATTCACATGATAATCATCACTCTAACCAATAAAGCATAACTCATGAGGAACAAAACATGAGCAATAGATATGAGTGTACAAATAATATGTGAAGATCATAATCATGAAAAATATTTCATTGAGCTCAATTATTCCTTAAAACATAATTCCATCAAAAACATGAAAAATCATATAAAACTACTTATTTAATCTTCAAGGCATATGTATGTCCTATCCAAAACTATAGTATACATACATATCCAAAACATAAATATATGCATTAAGGCACGTGGCTCAAAAAGGATACTCATGTATAGTCAATAGTTTGGATAAGATGGACATATACATGAAGTTAAATATTGACACAATAAACATGACAATCATGAAAACATGAAAAGCATGAAAAGTATGAAAATTTAGCTTTTCATTAAAACAATTTGATACCAATTCTTTTCAAGGTATATGTATGATTTGTCAACACAAGAAGTATACATACATATCCCTTAAACACACTTTGAGTCCATAATAGATATTTGCATGAAAGGCAAATGACTCAAGGGGTATACATGTATATCTTAAAGTTTGGCAATACAAACATATACATGAAGTGAAACACACAATCATAAAACAAATCAAAAATGGAATACAAGTTTGAAATGTATGAATCATCAAAACTAGACTATACTAGCACATCTAATGGGTTCAAATAAGCAATCAAGCTCAACATATATAGATTTATTTGTAGCCCACTCTATGTACAAGTATATAACTAGTCTTAATGAAAACAAACATCTAAACATATATTCAAAACATGAAGCATCAAAATAAATATAAAAGACATCATGATAAAACTAAAACATGATTACTATGTAAATTCACATGTATTAGATTCATGATGTACATTATAGCTTAAACAAAAGTGAGAACACTAAATATGGGTTCATATAAGCATATGTGTCTCAAATACTATACATGTATGTCAAGGATCTAATAAACATGGAATGAACATACTAATCCATAGACATCAAAAAAATATGCTATAAACTATCAAAACATGCTATAAACAATGAAGTGGAAAGCATGTAAACATAATAAATGGGAGTAAAGGATTGTTACCAAAACCGAAGAAGCAACTTTCCTTGTCTCCAAAACATGGTGGTCATCTCCACCAAATCTTCCCTTGAAAGTGATGCATCCAATAGATTTCCTTTAAGTCCGGAACGCATCCACTCCAAGGTGTCATCACTCTCACGTCATGTGAGAGCCCACACCTACATCAAAAATAGGAGGGGTGGTCTTTGGTACCCACATCTTGTTGGGTCCATGGGGGTTAGTACCTTCTCTAACCCATACAAACTTCTTGGCTAAATTTTCAACATGTAAACGATCATAGCAAAATTTAGCAAGATGGCCTTTTCGGCCACAATGTGTACATGTGTACACATGAGCATACTTGTGTTGATGGTGTCCGTGAGGAGCATGTGTATGCCGTGAAGGGTGTGCATGCATAAAGGATGGAACTTGTTTCTTTCGAACCAAGGATTCCAAGCGTGTATGGTTTTTAGCACATTGGCTCATAGTGGAGCCCAAACAATCTACTTTCTTCTTTAACAAATTTATATCAATTTCAAGCATAGAAGAAGTGGAACATGCAATGGGTGATTTAGGTGAAACTACCCTAGCATGGCAAACATGAGAATCAATCTTATTTTGCAAAACAATATTTTTCTCTAAACAAGCATTTAAATCATTGGAAATAGAAATGATTTTATTTTTCAAAGCCACATTCTCTTTTAAAACAAAATCAACTTTTGAAGACAAGTTTTCATTTTTCTTCAAAAGATTATGGCAATCATTTTAGATTTTAAAAATTCATTTTCTTTTAGTGCAAGTTCCAATTGAGATCTCATTGAATCCCTTTCATTATAGACCTCAACTTTCTCTTGCAAAACACAATCAAGTCTATAATGCAAACATTTATTTTCTTTTTCAATATCTAGACTTTTCTTTTTCAACACGTTATATTTTTCTATTAACTTTTCACACACAATAGATAGTTCTTCATTTAAGGCATGGGGATCAACATAATCATTTGAAGAACTAGCACAATCATTACTATCTAGTTGAGATTCCGAATGTACCTCAAGGGAGTCATTCCCTTGGACCATGTAGCATATAGAGTTGGATTCTCCACTAGATTCCTCTTCTTGGATTTGGACTTGAAGCTTGGAGGTGTTGGTGGTTGTTGTCAACTTGTTCCACACTGCAAAAGCGGAATCAAGATTAGAAATACGTAAAAGATATTCTTTTGATAAAGTGCTTCTAATAGCCTCTAGGGCTTGTGCATTGGCCCCTATATGATTGCAATCACAAGATAACATCTCTTGGTGGCCGCAAGGAAAACATGCAAACCTAGGGTCTTTAGGTACATGGACATCCTATACTTCCAAACATCAATGTTGGAAGGGTCAAAGCTAGGAGGGGTCATGAAGTCCATGGTAAACTATATATGCAAACAAACAAATACAAATGAGATTAGCAAGCAAATGGATCACTCCTAGGATGTTAAGCCTAAGTATCAGGAGCACTAGCTCTGATACCAATTGAAAAACACCTAGAGGGGGGGTGAATAGGTGTAAATGCTAATCTAGAAAACTAATTGCAAACTAAGTGCGCTAAATGCGGAAGCTAATGCAAATTATGCACAAACTGATACAATACAACAAGTGTAGCCGAATTCCCCTTGCGAGGCTCTGGACTAACTCCCTTGATTCCCCTTGAAATGGGTTGAGGTGCTATGTGAAGCTCTTGTTGGATGAGTACAAATTAGGCCCACACACACAAGCAATCCAAGCAATATGAAATATGTGCACACACAATCAAGCCAAGCAATCAAGAAAATGGCAATATGAAAATGCAAGGCACAACACAAGCAAATAGATATGATATGGCAATATGAATTATCCACAACACAAGCAAATATGATATGCTAATGAAGTATGATGCTTTGCACAATTATAAGAGAGAGAGTTAGAGAGACAATGGATCAAAACGCAAACACCAAGATTTGTTTCGAGGTTCGAGCACCTAGCTCTACATCCCCGCCTACACCACCGTGTAGGATTTCCACTATCTCAACTCCCACCGAGGGAACCTCTACCGAAGAGGATTTCTTATAACTCTAGGAGTACCAAACTCCTCTCTCAAACAACAACCTCTTCACAACCGAGGGGTTAGGCCCGTAGCCAATACAACAACCAATCCACACACATCTACCGAAGAGGCTCACAACCAAACACAATCACCTCTACCTAAGAGGGATCCAAACCAACAACCCAATACAACAATCTCCACCTCTACCAAAGAGGGAGCAACTCAAGAAATCAAGGGTTTACAACAAGTGGTATATTTCAACCACAAACCTCTTTCCTTTTTCTTTTTCCACAAAACAAGATCCTAAATAGTTTAGGATAGAAGATATAGCTCAAGTGTGGGATCAAAGTGTTTTTGGAAACAAGCAACAAAGAAAAACTACTTGGGAAATCTCTTGTATATGATAGAAATGAAATACCAAATCAAAATCCCAAAACCTAGTTTTCTTTGATTTTCCAAAAACCCAAAACAAATAAAGATGAGAAGTTTTAAAGCCCCAAAAACTCTTTTTAAAACTCTTTTAAACACTTCAGAAAACTGAAAATTTTTCTCTTAGAAAACTTGGCCAAAATCCCCAAAGAGATGGGGTTTATATAGCCCCTATACAAAACTAGCCGTTAGGCTGAGCTGGCAGTCTGACAGACTGCCGGTCGACCGGTCCGGTCGACCGCCAACGGTCAAAAATGTGACCGTTGGGCAATAGCGGTCGACCGGCCCGGTCGACCGAAACAACCTGAGAGCAGAACTCTCATCTCGGTCGACCGGCCCGGTCGACCGTCCCAGAGACTCCAAAACGTGCACAGACTTGTGCACGTCGGTCGACCGTCCCGGTCGACCGGCCTATGGTGCGGTCGACCGGTCCGGTCGACCGACTTGGCCTGTCAGCCAGTCCTCAGTTCTGCACAGATACGGGATTTGAAAATAGGTCTTTTCACTCAATAAAAATCCCATAAATTCACAGTAAATCTAAAAAATAGTTTTAATCACAATAAAAACTGTTTTTCTAAAAATATATTTTTCTAAAACTTGTTTTATCATTTTACTTTGATAACCAAACTTGTGATAAAAATTTCAAGACATATATCAATCATATCAATTCATTTTGTGTCTTGCCAATTTTATCAAAAACAAAACTTGTATTTTATCAAACTAGAATTTTCCAAAACATGAATAGGATAGTCAAAATAAGTTTGTCTAGCAAGTTTAAAGCATGTATGTATATCTAGAACATATCTAATATACATAGGTATAAGGTAAACTTGTTTTGATCTATTATTCATGAAAACCAAAAACCAAATCATGAAACGTGTGTGTTTTGTGCACTTGAGCATATCAACTAAACTAAGCTTTACAAATATGGATCTAAAACACAAACTCTAAACTAGATACCTAAGTCTTCTTGACGATCTTCATCTTCAAGTAGACTCGGTCCAAACTCCGTGATTCTCCAAGTGCAAAGGTATGATCTTTAAGCTTTGGCACCGGAATCATCATGAATAGCTTCTAATCATCTTGTTGAAGCTAATCACCAACCTAATATTCTGTTAATGATCTGAAACTTAGAAACACAAGAATATTAGTAAACATAACTACATGAGTGTTGATCATCATCAAAACTAGAGTGGAAGGCCATTGGGCCAACATTTTTATGTATGTATTCTTTCACTTCAAATTGTATCAATTTCGATTGGTATCTAATTTTCATACATATATATGTTTATGCTAAAGCTTGAATTTTTAATGACCATCATGTTTCAATTGATTAGTTTTCAATTGATATTTTAAACACAAGCTTATGCATCTTCTTAGTTGGTATTTCATAAAGGGGGAGAAAATTTGTATTTTATCTTTCAATTGGTATTTTGTTTACCGTTGATTTCTACTCCCACACTTTATGTTGAAAATTGATTTTATTTTGATGTAATATGCTCTAAATGACAAATACTTACAATTGGTATCTTTTTGTATCAAGATGCTTATTTGAATACCTTAAATTGGTATCAAGATTTTATTTGTTTCTCAAAATTGGTATCAATGCCTTATTTACTTTCAAGTGGTATATGTTTACTTTCATTTGGTATCTAAATGTACTACTTTGACACATTTTTAATTGGTATCAAATTTATTTTATTGAGAAAATTCGATATGTTTTAATAAGAAATATGAAAAATGTTTTGATTTATATTGCCTATATGTAAGGGGAGCTTAACATCTCTTCTACATATAGATTCATGTTGAGTGTATCCTATATTGAGGAGCTTGACAACTCTTCTTTATGCGGTACACGTGTGTAGGGGGAGCTTCACATCTCTTCTTATGCATTGCATATTTTGTGTTATGTGAATTAGGGCTTGTCATCCTTTCTTCATGTAATGCATATATGTAGGGAAGTTAACTTAGCGTCTTCCTCTTCATGAATGTATACCACATATATTCTTCTTATTGGTTTGTTTAACCCCTTAGTTAATTCTTTGTTTCAAATAAAAAGGGGGAGAAGAATTTATTGATTTGTTTTTACTTTGACCCCTTGTTGATGATTGACAAAAAGGGGGAGAAGTATTTGGTATATATGCATGTTTTTGAAAAAATGAGTTATGTTTATGCATACATGTTTTGTGTTTTTGCAAATAGGAGAAAAATATTTGATGTGTTTCATGTTTATCTCCATGCATTTGCATACATGTTCATGAGCCTTCATTGCATATTTATTATGTTTATTTGTGATGCATGAGTTAAGGGAAAGCTTCTTTGAAGCTTTACTTTAATCCATGCATATATAACTCCATGAGTTTTGTCATCATCAAAAAGGGGGAGATTGTTGGCCCAGTGGCCTTCCACTCTAGTTTTGATGATAATTAACTCATATAGTTATGTTTACTAATTATCTTGTGATGTTTAGTTTCAGATCATTAACCAAGATATTAGTTGGTGATTGCTTCAACAAAAGAGTTTTGAAGCCTTCACATGGTGATTCAAGAGCCGAGCATCAAGATCATACATAGCACTCGTTGGAGTCTAACTCGGTGGATCATGGAGTTTTGGATCGAGTTGGCTTGGAGACGGCGCTCTACAAGAAGACTTAGGTATCTTAGTTTAGTTTTTTTTAGATCCATTTGTAAAGATTAGATAGTGTGATATGCTCAAGTTCACAATACACACACGTTTTATGTTTTGGATATTGGTTTTTCAGTTTTTGCTTTAACCGATATTTGTTTTCATGAATAGATAGTATCAATACAAGTTTAAATGGTTTAAATGTATATTAGATGTGTTCTATATACATGCATGCTAAATTTACTATACAAACTTATTTTGATATGCCTATTCATGAGGTTTGGTGTTTTGGTATTTTTAACAAAACATATATTTGGAATTAAAGTCAAAAACTATGATATGTATATGTTTCATGTATATTGGACCTATGTCCATATGCAACATGCCTAAAAGTGTTTAAGTATCATGTTTTTGTATTTGAATAAGTTTTAGGAAAAATCAGATTTCCTATTGAAAAATACAAGTTTGGAAAAATACAGGTTTTAGTTTTCGGTAATTTTTTCATAACACAAAAATGGTTCAAAATGTTTGATAATTGTGTTGAAATTTTTATCACATGTTTATATAACATATATTATGTTAGAAACTATTTTTGTGGATTTTTGAAGTTTTATGGGATCTATTAGATTTATTTTAAACCCAGTTTTCTGACCCAGAACCCAGCCTGCCAGGCTCTGGCGGTCGACCGACCGGTCGACCGTACCCCAGAGTCGGTCGACCGACGTGCACAAGCCTGTGCACGTTGGCCAGGCACTTGGGCCGGTTGACCGGGCAGTCGACCGGGCCAGAGAGCTTTGCTCTCTGGTTTTGGGCGGTCGACCGGGCAGTCGAAGCTTTCTGGCTTTGGGCGGTCGACCGGGCGGTCGACCGGCTTCTTCCAACGGTAAAAAATATGACCGTTGGCGGTCGACCGGCCGGTCGACCGCCAGCCGCCAGGACTGACAAACAGTCCCAACGGCTAGTTTTTAGTGGAGGGCTATTTAAGCCCCATTTGTTTGGGATTTTGGCTAAGATTTTTAAGGAGAAAAATTCACATCTTTTTAGTGTTTTCAAGCCAAAAGTTTTGAGTGCAAAATTTCTAAATCTCTATTTGTTTTAAAGTGTTTTGTTTATTTCAAAGAAATTAGGTTTTTGGGAACTAGTTCTTGATCTAAAATTTCTATATCTACTTTGGTGTTTTCCCAAGAGAATTTCTTTGATCAAAACACTTTGTTTTCCACACTTGAGCTATATCTCTTATTCTATTCTATTAGGATCTTTATTTGTGGGAAAAATTGAGTTTGTGGTCTTTTGTGATCACCTGTTATAAACCTTCATTTGTGGATATCCCTCTTTGGTAGAGGTGGATTTGGGTTATTGGTTGCTCCCTCTTTGGTAGAGGTTGAGGTTGTGGTTTACTCCCTCTAGGTGAGGTGGAGTTGGTTGGTATTTGTATCCCTCTTCGGTAGAGGTGGCTTGTGCTTGTATCCCTCTTCAGTAGAGGTGGATTTGGTTGTATTGGTGGAGTTCGGTACTCCGATCTTCGGTAGACCATTTGATTGCCTCGGTGGAGGTTGTATTGGTTGAGAGAGGAGTTCGGTACTCCCGGTTGTATTTGCAAAATCCTCGGTGGAGGTTCCCTCGGTGGGAGTCCTAGATGGACAAGTTAGTGGATTAGAAATCCTTCTCGGTGAAGGCGGGGACGTAGAGCTCGGTGCTCGAACCTCAGAACACATCTTGTTGTTTGTGTTTGATCCATTAACTCTTAACTCTCTCTCTCTCTCTTTACTTTGTGTTGTGCATTGCATCATTCATATTGTCATATCACTTATATGCTTGTGTTGTGCCTTGCTTTGATTTATATTGCCTATATCTATATGCTTGGTTGTGTTTGCTTGTGTGCCTCATTTGTGCTTAACCACGAGAGCTTCATATAGCGCCTCAACTCTTATTTAGAGGAATCAAGAGGAGTTAGTCCAGAGCCTTTCACGGGGAATTTTGCTACACTCGTTGGTTGCATGAAGTGTTGTTGCAATTAGTTTTTAATTTCCGCATTTAGTTCATTAGATTAGCAGTACACCTATTTACCCCCCTCTAGGTGTACTTTCACGATTGACCGCCTGGTCGACGGGCCCTCAAGCCAGGCTTGTGCATGTTGCTTGTGTACATCGGTCAATCGATCGGTCGACCGGCCGGTCGACCGCCGGAAGCCCAGGTCTGGGTTTTAAGGAATTAAAACTTGGTCTTTTAATATCCTATAAATCTCATAAAATCACATAAAATTCACAAAAATAAGTTCATGTGTATATCTGAAGAACAAATATGTGTGATCAGAATTAACACATATTCAAACTTTTTGAATCATTTTTATGATATAGAAATTAAGCTTTAAACCAACACCTGTATTTTTCAAAAACCAAACTTCTAATAAAAATACGATTTTTTATAACTTGTTCAAATACAAAACAACATATTTTAAACACTTTTGAAGCTTAGTGTGTATGGATATGATCCAATACACATATAAGATGAAATATCTATATATTTGACATTAAGCTCTAAACAAAGTTTTGACTTAAACAAAACTCAAACACATGATATAGAAATATCAAATAAATTTTTCAAAACATTTGAACCATCAATGTGTATGGATGAAATCCAAAACACATATGAACCATATAAACTTGTTTTGATTAAATTTAATCATGAAACATAAGGATGTATGCTTTGAAGATCAAAACCAAAATGGTATTTCCTACAATCAAAACTATTATTATGTAAATTTTGTGTGTGTGTGTATGTGAGCTTGAGCAATCCACAACTAATCTATCCTTTATATTCTATCCTAAAAATAAAAATCTTAATACTTACAAGCACTAGACTCAAGTCTTGAAAATCTTCTCTTTGGAATTTTCTTCTCCATCTTGACTTTGTCCAAACCTTGATCCAAAGAGCTAGACTCCTCTTGAGTACCTGATGCGATCTTGATGTACAAGCTCTTGAATCAACATGTGCTAACTTTAAAACTTGACTTCGAATCTTTTATTGAAGCTAAACATCGACTAAGATCTTGATAGAAATTCAAAAACTTATAAACACAAGATTATTAGTACTATAACTATATGAGTTAATCATCATCAAAACTAAAGTGAAGGGCCTTTGGGCTAACACATTTCATAGTAAGAGAGGCATTGCAACAAAGTATGGTGGCCAAAAAGATGAACAAAACCTTACGAGAGGAGGTTCGTTGTTGTGTTATCCAATATCAGATTATCGAAATCTTCATGAATTGAAGCATTGACATATGCTTACCATTTTATTAACAGGTTGCCTTCGTCTGTGATAGGAAGTAAAAACCCTTTGGAAGTTTGATCAGAAAAAGTTGCCCAAGACCATGACTCACTTCAGATATTTGGTTGTCCAGTCTATTACCATGTCAAGGAAGACGAGTTGGGTACGAGAGCAAGAAGAGGTGTATTCATGGATTTAAGAAAGGTGTGAAAGGCTACAATATTTGGGATCTAAACGACAAGAAGATCATCTTGAGTAGGGATGTTACATTTGATGAGGCTTCAATGGTGAAGCCTACAGACTCTAAGCAGGAGGAGAGTGAGAAGACCAATGGGATATCACAGTAGATGAAAAGCGATGCTGCTCCACCATCTCCAGATGCTCAATATCATTTCAAAAATACACATAAGGTGACACAGAGTGATGATCATACAGCTGATGAGGATCAAGGACATGTTATAAGTAATGTCCAAGATTCTATCTCAGTTGGAAGAGCTCGACGAAATTCACGTAAGCCTAATTGGATCACTACAAATATGATTGTGGCAAATGATCTTTCGGTGATTGAGGAGGCGATCTCGTCTACACATAGGGAAGCTAAAATCAGTTCAGTGTCCAAGATGTTGAAGGATGCCATGATGGAAGAGATGAACTCTCTTCACAAGAACGACACTTGAAAATTGTCAGAATTGCCCGAGGGGAAGAAGGCTATTGGTTGTAAGTGGGCGTTCCTGAAAAAGTAAGGATCTCTAGATGGTGATATTATATGCTACAAGGTCAGATTAGTAGCTAAAGGTTATGCGTAGTGAGAAAACATTGACTACAATAAGGTATTCTCACTAGTTGTAAAGTACTCGTCTACTCATATATTATTGGCACTGGGGGCACAATACGATTTGGAGCTTGATCATCTCGATGTGAAGACCGCCTTTCTCCATGGCTATCTTGATGAGGAGATATTCATGACTCAGCCTATGGGGTTCAAGACTGCAGAAAAAGAGAATATGACGTGCAAGTTGAAAAAATAGCTTTATAAGCTAAAACAATCGCAAGACAGTGGTACAAGAGTTTTGACAACTTCATGTGAGGCAAGAGGTACATATGAAGTTATTATGACCTATGTGTTTATTACAACAAGTTATAAGGTGGAGAGTATATTTATTTATTGTTATATGTAGACCATATACTCATTGCTTCTAAGAGTAGATTCACTATTGATAAATTGAAGAAACAATTATCTTTCGAATTTGAGATGAAGGATCTCGGTGAAGCAAAGAAGGTGCTAGGCATGGAGATTGAGAGAGACAGGAAAAATGACAAGTTTGCTTGATACAAAATGGATATTTGCAAAAGGTACATCATAAGTTCAACATCAATGGTGACATGAAGTCTGTAAGTACTCTATTGGTCCCTCACTTCAAGTTAAAAGTGAAAATACACCTAGAGGGAGGGGGTGAATATGTGTATGGCTAATTTAATGACAAATGATGTGAAATTAAAAACTAATTGCAACACACTATGTGTAACTAAAAAGTGTAGCCGAATTTTCAGTGACGGGCTCTGGACTATCTCCTCTAGATTCCTCTAAATAAGAGTTGATGTGCTATATGAAACTCTCTTGGTTTAACACAAGTATGGGCACACAAACAATACCAAGCATATATATAATATGAACAATATGATGCAATGCAAGATATAAGAGAGATAAAGTTTAGAGATAGTGGATCAAACATAAATACCAAGATATGTTTCGAGGTTCGAACCACTGCTCTACGTTTCGCCTTCACACAGAAGGATTTTCACTATGTCCACATAGGACCTCCCACACAGGGAACCTCCAGCGAGGAATTTGCAAGTACAAGGTAAGGAGTACACAACTCCTCTCTCCAACGCAACCACCTTTACACAAGAGGCAAGGCACAAAGCCACAACAACAATCACCTCTACACAAGAGGGATAAGGCACTAAGCCAAACTCCAACCACAGTCACCTCTTCACAAGAGGGATAACCACAAATTCAAATCACAATCTCAATCATCTCTACACAAGAGGGATGAACACAAACCCAAGCAAAGAGATTACAACACTGGTGATCTCAATATACCACAAATAATTTCCCACAAAATAAGATCCTATAGATAGGATAGAGATGATAGCTCAAGTGTTAGAAAACTGTTGACCCAAAAGTTACAATCCCTGGGTTATGTGTTTTAATGATAACAAAATATATAAAAGCTATTTGGTACTAATAGAAGTTGAAGAATGAATTCAGGTTGATACAAGTATTGATGACTCAAGAGTTCTCAAGCATGAGATATTAGGGTCTACCTCAAACGTTGCTCAACATCAACTATCGGAGACTCCTGCTTGTAGCTCATATAGTTTGTTTTGTTAAAGAATAGTATATACGTTTGAAACTCAAACACACACACACAAATTCAATACGTTTGATTTTGATTTAACTGTTTTGAATTTCAAGTACATATATTGGGTTTTGGATTTGAACCAGTTTTAGTTCTGCTGATCTGCTTGACACCCTTTACATTTCTTATCATAACTTTTTATTCTTATATTAAAATAACATGATTTAACTTGCATTTCAAAGATAACTTTCAGATCTAAATTTATTATTTAATAATCATTTTCATATTCAAATGTTAAAGATGTCAAATATTCGGTTGAACTCTGTTCTTGTTCTGAAAATAGCTTACAGTTTCTGATTTGACACCTGTCAGTGTTTTATTGATAACTTTCTAATCCAAAATGATATTTCGTTGATTCTAGTTGCATTAAAAATAAAACTTAAAGATTTACAAATTATTTATATATACCTAATTCTGAATTCGAACATTTGCAGCCTGAAAAATGTGCTCAAAGTTGACCAATCTGTCAGATTGGCAGTAATGACTAATTTTCTGGAGGCTGATTTTTAATATGTTTTTAAAATGTGTTTAAGTTTAAAAAAAAACGTGGTTAGCTGTATTAGATGGTCAATTTCTTCCTCTTTATTCAAGTAAAAGTTTTCTATGTTTGCTCTTCCTAAATCCTATATAAAGGGGTCATAAGGGTAGAGGTTTTCACAACAACAAATTCAAAGATAAAAAATTTTGAGTTTCCTTGAGAAAGCGCTTTTGTATAAGTTTTGGGCTATTATTTTTAAAAGTTTTCTAACAGTTTTTGGTTCTTAAAATCTCTCTTTTGTTTTTATGTCACTTACAAAACCTTGAGCTTCAATCTTATATATTATTCTCTAGGGTTTTGTAAAGAAGTGTTTTTCAAGAGAGAGTTTGTGGTCTTTTAATCATCCAGTGCTTACTGTAATTGTTGCTACGCTACCTGTAGACTAGAGGAGTGCGTTGGGGAGTTGTGTACTCCATAGTGGCTATAATTCCTTTGGTGAAAAGTTCTAGTGGATTGAAAATCCTTCACGGTGGTGAAGCCGGGGACGTAGAGCAGGGGCTCGAACCTCGAAACAAATCTCTTTATTTGCGATTGATTTCTTGTCTCTCTTATCCACTTTATTTCATTCATCTATTATCGATCTATACTTTTACAACAAGATTGCATTGAGCACTTCAAACTCTTATTTAGAGGAATCACGAGGAAGAAGTTCAGAACCCTTCACAGGGCATACGGCTTCCAATCTTACGTTGAGTGATCGTTTGTATCATATCATTTTTATTTTGCATTGGATTTTGAATTGATTAGCCTTACACCTATTCACCCCCCTCTAGGTGTAATTTCAATTGGTACCAGAATAAGGTCTCTAGTTTTTGGCTTAACATCCTTAGAGAGATCCTAATTTGCTAATCATTCTATTATTTTCTTCATTCTTCTACTAGTAAAGATGGCCGACAGCATTAGGACCCCTCCCAAGTTTGATGGCCTTAACTTTCCTATATGGAAAGTTAGGATGATCGTATTTTTGCAATCCCTAGGATGCTGGGTTGCAAAGGTGGTGACCAAACCATATAGTGCACCCACAGGTGAGGAGGGCACTTGGTCCGACCTTGCCTCCAAGGAATATGAGGCTAATTCAAAGGCTCAAAATGCCTTAATTTAGCATTGAATGAGGATGACATGACAAGGGTGATTCATTGTAAATCCGCCTATGAGATTTGAGAACACTTATTGGTCACTCATGAGGGAACATCACAAGTCAAGAGAGCTAAAATTGATCTCTTGTGTTCCCAATATGAAAATGTTAAAATGCATGAAAATGAGTCTATTGATTAAATGATTATAAAGTTTACTAAAATTACTAATGGTCTTGCTTCTCTAGGTGATGAAATCAACAATGATCAAAAGATCCGAAGGTCATTCGTGCACTTCTACCGTCTTAGGAAGTCAAAGCTACCACATTGAAGGAGTTGAACGATAAAGATGAGATGGAGCTCATTGGTCTTATCGGCAACCTTAAGACCCATGAGATGGAGAAAGCAGCAAGAGAAGAAATGGCGCCACAAAAGAAGAAGACTATTGCTTTCAAGTCTACTCCCGCCATCTCCGACGATGAAGAAGACGAAGAAGATGATGAAGAGCTATCTCTCCTCGTAAGAAATGTAATAAGAGCATGCAACAAAGAAAAATATAACCATAGGAGACGACAGCAAAGAAAGGAGGAAAAGAAAATCATTTGCTTCAACTGTCGGAAACCCGAACATATCATGGCCGAATGTCCAGATTTCAAAAATAAGATATCTTCTTCTATCAAGCAAAAGAAGCCATTTGTGAAGAAAGCTCTCAAAGCCACTTAGGATTCAGAAAGTGAATCGAAGAGGAGGTGCACACTGAAAACGTGTGTTTTATGACAAACACACCCAAGTAAATTCTGAGCCATCTTTTGATGATAGTGGAGTAACTAAAGATGAATTATTAAATGCTTTTCTAGAACTTTCAGTTAATTATGATTCTTTAAAGAAAAATTGTCAAACAATGAAAAAAGAAAATGAAGTTCTTCAAAACAAATTATTATTCTTTCCAAAGAAAAAGATGATTTGTCTTCCACTCTTTTATCAATACAAAAGGAGTTTGATGCATACAAGATTTCATGTAAAGCTAAGTTTCCCAAGATTGATGAAAATGAAATTTCTATCTTAAAAACTAAAATCAACAATTTGGGAAATATTTTAAAGAAATGTGAGTTCAACAAAGCTAAATTAGAAGACATGTTTTCAAAGAAAAATGCTTCAATGAAACATATTCATACTTCACATGCTCACACTTCTAAAATACACACTAAGCATGTTCATATACCACATGTTCACCATGCTCATAAACCACATGTTTATTATGCACATCATGCTTTCAAGTATGAGAGATTTTATAAATGTACTTATTGTGGCCAAAATGGTCATCTAGCTAAATTTTGTTATGATCGTATAAATGATACTAATAATAATGTTTAGGTTAGGAAAGGTGCTAACTCCCATGGACCCAATAAGATATGGGTATCAAAATCCACCCCTATTGTATTTGATGTAGGTGTGGGCTCTCACATGACGTGAGAAGTATGGTGCTTTGATGGTGGATGCGTTCCAAGCTAAATGGTGACACTTTTGGATGCATCACTTTCAAGGATGTTTGGTGGGAGGACCACCATGGTTTGGAGACTAAGAGATTACCCTATTGGTTTTGATAACAATTTCTAACTCCTATTTTATTCACATGCTTTCATATAAATATTTTTAGCATGTTTTGGTTTCAATGCTCATTATGATTGATCATGTTTAGATTCATGTTTTGGTTTATGTGCTTGGTTTTGTACTTCATGATTTTGATTATTTGTTTAAATGTAGTTTTCATTAAAACTTGTGTATATACTTATACAAGTAGTGAGCTACACTTGGTTATTATGTATTTGTACTTCATTATTCACTTGTACTCATTACATATACTTGTATAGCCTAGTTTTGATGATTCTCTCATTTACACTTGTATTTCTATTTTTGAATATGGTTTCATGATAATGTGTTAGCTTCATGTATATGTTACTTTCGTCTAAACTGATAGATATACATGTACATCCTTGAGCCACTTGCCTTCATGCAATATACTTTTGTGGACTTATTTATATTTTGATATGTATGTATACTCTAGTTTATACAAAACATACATATGTCTTGAAGTTTGTTTTATTTTGATGAAAATTAAAATTTTTATGTGTTTCATATTTGTAAAGGAATTTCATATGAGCTTCAATGCCTATATTCATGGCTATGTTTTTCACATGGCTCTTTTACACTCTATGTTTGTGTTTACTCATGATTTTTGTTCATGAGCATATATGTGTTTTATAGACTTTGAGTGTCAATTATTATATGATTTTCATGTCTTCATGGGATGTATGATTGGGTTTCATATCTTGAAGAATTTCATACTAGTTTTCAAAATTATCTTTTAAACTAGTTTCGTATTCTTCAATGGTAGAGTTTTCAACTATGTTAGCATATTCTCAAATCCTATTTTTGAAAACTTTTACCTTCAAGGGCAGTTGGATGGGCGACCATGCCTTGTATACCCTTATTGAATATCTTTTACACTTGTGCATGAAAAGGGTGGTAGATATGAGTTACACACTTGATCCTCATTATTTTCAATTGGTATCAAAATTGATATTTCATATTTTGTATACTCATATGTATTTTTCTATATATGTATGCTTCATATTTTATTTAGTATATCTATTAATACATATATATGATTTGATTGTGCTTGTTTCTCATGTCTTTACATTTCTTAAAAGCACAAACTTGTTTATTACTAAGCTTGATTTAATTTATAATGTCAATTAGTTTTTTAATTGGTATCTTATTCAAACCTATGCATTGTTTTCGTTTAGTATTTCATAAAGGGGGAGAAAATTCTTGTTTTAAATCGGTTTTATGTAAAATTGGTATTGGTTGTATTTTCAATTTATTTTCAAATTAGTATTTACTCCCACCATTTATGATGTAAAATACTTTGATTTGATATATGCTAACATTTTCTATATTAGTATCAATGATCTTAAATTGGTATTATTCACTATTTGGTATCCTTATTGCAAAATGATTTTAGTGTTTATCTAAAAAATTTTGGTTTTACCTTCAATTGGTATTAATATTTTTTAATTGGTATCAATATTTTATCAATTTTTTTAAATGGTATCAATATTTTTCAATTGGTATCAATATGTTTATCAAAAAATTTAAATTGGTATAAAAAACTTAAGTTTTGGTCTTTAAGATTTGATGATATGACAATTGATTGTTTTTCCTTAGCCCTTTTGTTGATGCATGATAAAAAGGGAAGAGATATTTGAGTTTATGTATGCATATATGCATGTTTATATCTTATTTATGCATATATTGTTTATTGGTTGTTTCCTAACCCTTTTTTATTTTATAACAAAAATGGGGAGAAGTATTTGTGGTTTCATGTTTTGGTTTCATATGTTGTACATGTTTATCTCATATATAGTTTATTATATGTTCATGTTTCATATTTTATACTTGATAATAGAGCATCATTTGAGGGAGAGTTTTTACCTCCTTCCTATATCTTGTTTACAGCTTATATGTTTTGTCATCATCAAAAAGGGGGAGATTGATGGCTCAAAGGTTACAATCCCGGGTTATGTGTTTTTTATGATAACAAACCATATAAAAACTATTTGATACTAATAAAAGTTGAAAAATGAATTTCAGGTTGATAAGGTATTGATGGCTCAAGAGTTCTCAAGCATGGGATATTAGGGTCTGTCTCAAACGTTGCTCAACATCAACTATCAGAGACTCCTGCTTGTAAACTCATATAGTTTGTTTTGTTAAAGAATAGTATATATATTTGAAGCTCAAACACACACACACACAAATTCAATATGTTTGATTTTTGGTTTAACCAGTTTTAAATTTCAAGTACATATATCGGGTTTTGGATTTGAACCAGTTTTAGTTCTGCTGATCTGCTTGACACCTTTTATATTCTTATCATAACTTTTTATTTTTATATTCAAATAACATGATTTAACTTGAATTTCAATTTAACTTTCAGATTTAAATTTCTTATTCAATAATCATTTTCATATTCAAATGTTAAAGATGTCAAATATTTGTTGAACTCTGTTCTTGTTCTGAAACAACTTACTGTTTCTGATTTGACACCTGTCAGTGTTTTATTAATAACTTTTTAAACCAAAATGATATTGAGTTGATTCTAGTTGCATTAAAAAGAAGACTTAAAGATTTACAAATTATTCCTATATATCTAATTCTGAATTCAGATGTTTGCAGCATGAAAAATATGCTCAAAGTTGATTAATCTGCCAGATTGGCAGTAATGGTTAATTTTCGGAGGCTAATTTTTAACATGTTTTTAAAACGTGTTTAAGTTTAAAAAAATGTGGTTAGCTGTATTAGAGGGTCAATTTCTTTCTCTTTATTCAGGTAAAAGTTTTCTATGTTTGCTCTTCCTAAATCCTATATAAAGGGGTCATTGGGGTAGAGGTTTTCACAACAACAAATTCAAAGATCAAAAGTTGAGTTTTCTGAGAAAGAGCTTTTGTTTAAGTTTTAGGCTATTATTTTAAAAGTTTTTGAAAGTTTTTGGTTCTTAAAATCTCTCTTCTGTTTTTATATCACTTACAAAACTTTGAGCTTCAATCTTATATATTATTCTCTAGGATTTTGTAAAGAAGTATTTTTCAAGAGAGAGTTTGTGGTCTTTGATCATCCAGTGCTTATTATAATTGTTGCTACGCTACCTGTAGACTAGAGGAGTGCGTTGGAGAGTTGTCTACTCCTAGTGGCTATAATTCCTTTGCTAGAAAGTTCTAGTGGATTGGAAATCCTTCACGGTGGTGAAGGCGGGGACGCAGAGCGGGGGCTCAAACCTCGAAACAAATCTCTTGTTTGCGATTGATTTTTTGTCTCTCTTATCTACTTTATTTTCATTCATCTATTGTCGATCTATACTCTTATAATACGATTGCATTGAGCACCTCAAACTCTTATCTAGAGGAATCACGAGGAAGAAGTTCAGAACCCTTCACAGGGCATACGGCTTCTAATCTTGCTTTGAGTGATCGTTTGCATCATATCTTTTTTATTTTGAATTGGATTTTGAATTGATTAGCCTAACACCTATTCACCCACCCTAGGTGTAATTTCAAAAACAAGGTGCTTGGAAATCAAAATCAGAAAGAAAATACTTGAGAAAAATGCTAGATAAAGATAGAAATGAAGATCAAAACCAATATCCCAAATACTCTATTTTTCTTTGATTTTTCATCCCTTGAAAACAAATAAGATAAATCTTTTTGGCACAAAAATACTTCATAACTTACTACTAAAACATTTATATAGATGGGAAAGTTTGCTCTTGAAATCCTTATTGAAAACAGCTCAAGAAGACCCTTAATATAGGCCCCAAACAATAGAGCCATTGGCAGCTGAAAAGGGAAGAAATGCCCTTCCGGTCGACTGCCCGGTCGACCGGCGCAACAGTCATATTTCTGACCGTTGTGCCTCCGGTCGACCGCCTGGTCGACGGGCCAAGCTTGTCGGTCGACCGCCCGGTCGACCGGCCGCACCCGAGAGTTTGGTGTTTTCAGTCGGTCGACCGCGCGGTCGACCGGTCTACTTAGCTGGCCTGTGCACGTTTCTCGTGCACGTCGGACCGACTCCTGGTCCGGTCGACCGTCTGGTCGACCGCCAGTGGGATCTGGCAGGGATTATAAGATAGAAAATTTTGGCTTTTTAATTCTAATAAAATCCCATAAACTCACATTAATTCCACAAAAATCAGTTCTTGTAAATATTTGAAGAACAAATATCTGTGACTAAATTCAACACATATTACAAACTATTTGAACCATTTTTGTGATATTGAATTAAGCTTAAACACAAAATCAGTATTTCCAAAAACCAATCTTTGAAATGGAAATCCGATTTTTTTTTCAAATTTGTATAAACACAAAAATAAGATATTTAAACACATTTGAAGCATATTGTATATTGATAGAATCTAATACACATATAATTGATATATCTATGTTTTTGACATGAAATCCAAAAATAAGTTTTGTTTAAATACAAAACTCCAAACAAGAAATAGGATTATCAAATAAGTTTTCTAAGTATATGAAGCATATATGTATATAGATGAAATCTAATATACATTTAAACTATGTAAACTTGTTTTGATTCTATTTATTCATGAAAATCATATATATGAACTAGAAATCCAAAAACCGGTTAAACCGAAAACTAAACATATTGAACTTGTGTGTGTGTGTGTGTGTGTGAATTTGAGCATATCAACACTATCTATCTTTACACAAGATCTAAACAAACTGAAGTATTCTTCTAGAACTCTTTCTCCAAGCTGATTCGATCCAAACACGATCCAACGAGCTTGACTCTGAAAGTACACCTAGAGGGGGGTGAATAGGCGTACGGCTAATCTAATGATAAAATGCGAAATTTAAAACTAAAATGCAACACACTTAATGTAACCAACGAGTGTAGCCGAATTCCCGGTGAAGGGCTCTGGTCTAACTCCTCTTGATTCCTCTGAATAAGTTGAGGTGTTATATGAAGCTCTCGTGGTTAAACACAAGTGAGGCACACACAAACAAGCCAAGCATATAATATATGAATGAGTAATATGAAATGATGCAAGGCACAATACAAGAGAGAGAGTTAGAGTCAATGGATCAAACGCAAACACCGAGATATATTTCGAGGTTTGAGCACACAGCTCTATGTCCCCGCCTTCACACAGAAGGATTTTCAATCCACTAACTTGTCCACACAGGACTCCCACACAGGGAATCTCCACTGAGGATTTGGGGCAATACAACCGGGAGTACACAACTCCTCTCTCAATTACAAACACAACCTCTACACTTAGAGGATAGGCACAAAGCCACCAATATCAACCTCACAAATGAGGGATAGGCATAAAGCCACCACTCCACAAATCAACCTCTACACAAGAGGGATATCACAAAGTAGGAGGGTTTACAACTTGGTAGTTTTCACAACCACAAACTATCTCTTTCTCACAAAAACAAAGATCCTAATAGATAGGATAGTATGTAAGCTCAAGTGTGAGAAAAGAAAGTGTTTTTAACAAAGAAAATCACTTGGGAAACTCTTCAAATAGATATAGAATTTTTAGACCAAAAACAAATTCCCAAAAGACAATTTTCTTTGAAATAACAAACACTTTAAAAACAAATAGAGAATAAGAATTTGATCCCAAAAACTTTTTGCTGAAAACACTTAAGGAGTATGAAAATTTTCTCTCTAAAAATGTTAGCCAAAACAGTCCTCAAATGGGGTATATATAACCCCCAAAGAATCTGCCCGTTGGCAGCTGACTAGGCCCAGAATGGCCTTCCGGTCGACCGGCCAACGGTCAAAAAGTGACCGTTGAGCCCTGCGGTCGACCGCTCGGTCGACTGTGCCAGTTCTAGAGAGCAACGGCTCTCTGGCTGGTCGACCGCTCAGTCGACCGAGTCTGAAAACAGAGAGCAGTGCTCTCTGCCCGGTCGACCGGAGGCTTTCCCAGCTTGGCTGCGTGCACATCCTGTGCACGTCGGTCGACCGGCCCGGTGGACTGCCCACTGCTACGGTCGACCAGCCGGTCGACCGGCAGTCAGCTAGACTGACAATTCTGGGACAGAAAAACTAGGGTTTTTAACATAAATAAAATCCCATAAAACTTTTAAAAATCCACAAAATAAGTTCTTATATTCTCTTTGAAATACAAACTTGTGTGAAAAAATTCAAACATATTTCAACTTATTTGAACCATTTTTGTGACTTGGAAATTTGCCGAAAATCAAAACTCGTATTTTCCAAAATTAGGATTTTGAAATGGAAAATCGTTTTGTCCAAAACTCATCCAAATACAAAAAAAGATATTGAAACAACTTGAAGTATATTGTATATGGATATAATCCAATATACATGAAATAGATATTAATCAATGTTTTTGACTTTAAATCCAAAAATAAGTTTTGTTAAATACAAAACCCAAACACATGAATAGGCATATCAAAATAAGTTTGTCTAAGATATGAAACATACATGTATATAGAACAAATCTAATATACATTAAACCATGTAAATTGTTTTAATTCTATCTATCATGAAAACCAAGATAGGTTAAACCAAAAATCGAAAAACCAAAACATGAAACTTAAACAAGTGTGTGTGTGTTGTGAACTTGAGCATATCACACTATCTAATCTTTAACAAATGGATCTAAACTAAAAACTAAACAAAGTACCGAAGTCTTCTTGTAGAGCTCCGTCTCCAAGTCGACTCGATCCAAATGTGATCCACCGAGCTTGACTCCAACGAGTGCTAGATATGAACTTTGACGCTCGGGCTCTTGAATCACCATGTGAAAGCTCCAAAACTCCTTTGTTGAAGCTAATCACTACTAATATCTTGGTTAAGTATCTGAAACTAAACATCACAAAATTATTAGTAAACTATAACCACATGAGTTAATCATCATCAAAACTAGAGTGGAAGGCCTCTCGGCCAACAATCTCCCCCTTTTTGATGATGACAACACTCATGGAGTTATATATGCATGGATTAAAGTTAAGCTTCAAAGAAGCTCCCCCTTAACTCTTGCATAACAATAAACAATAAATATAAGCAATAAATACTAAACATGAATATGCATCAACATGCATAAAACAATGAAATGAACATGCTCATGATACCAAACATGAAATAAACATGCTCTTGATACTAAATTTTTTAAAATAAATTTCTTTTCTTTTTAACATAAACATGTTCTTTAAATAGTTGCTCTTGATACTAATAAAAATTTTAATGTGAAAACTTAAGCAACATGAAAGCTCTTGATATCAATCAAAATAAAAAAAATTCAATCAATAAAAATTCTTGATACCAATTGAAGATAATCACTAAAAGCTTTTGATATACATTTACAAATAAACATGCGTAAAAACTCAAATACTTCTCCCCCTTTTTGTCAATCATCAACAAAGGGATCAAAGAAAACAATGTTCTCCCCCTTTTTGTCTTAAATAAAAAGAAAATCAATAAGGGTGAAATCAAAATAAAACATTATGATACCAATTGAAAAAAAATATCAATTGAGTGCATTATGATATCAATATAAACTACATAAAACAAAACATACCAATTGAAGGTACATAAGATAAATGTTTTAATATAAATTTAAATACCAATTGATACCAATTGTAAGTAAATACCAATTTAAGTACCAATTGAAAGTAATTTTTCATTAAAAGTATATGATACCAAAAATAATCAATATCCTTTTCTAATTATTTTTCAACATAAAGTGTGAGAGTAGAATAACAAAATGGAATAAAATTTTCTCCCCTTTATGAAATACCTAATAAAATAATGCATAAGATACCAATAGAAGTATTTCACTTTTCAATTGATTTTGCTTTAAAGTATAATAGTCATTTGAAGAAATCAAGCTTAGCATAACTAAAATTTGTGCTCAAAGATATAGAGATATAGTAAGCACAAATAAAAAATATATATATGTTTGCAAAAATGAATACCAATCGAAATTGATATTATTTGAAGTGTAAGCATACATATATAGAAACATATATGAGCATATAAAAAAAAATGTCAATAGTGATACCTATTGAAAAAATCCAATGATACCAATTGAAAACACAAAAGGATAAAGTGTATAACTCATATTACTTACCACCCATTTCATGCACATGTTTAAAAAGATTTTCAATAATAAGCATACAAGGCATGGTCGCCCAACCAACCGCCCTCAAAAATAGGTTTGAAAATAGTTTAGCATAATTGAAAACTCTTCCAAAATGAAGAATACGAACTAGTTATGTGAAAAATTTGTAAACTAGTACGAAATTCTTCAAGTAAGGAATAAAACAAAAATATATTTCATGAAAAACATGTAGATCACATGAACACCAAACACTCAAAATTTATATAGCACAAATTATACTCATGAAAACAAAATCATGAGAAAACAAATAAAGTGAGTGTATAAGTTTTGTGAAAGACATAGTCATGGGAATATGCAATTAGGCTCAATATGAAAATTAAGAAAATCTAATTTTCATCAAAACTAGAAACCTTCAAGGTATATGTATGTCATGTACAAACTAAAGTATACATACATATCCAAACATAACGAGTCCACAAAAGTATATGCATGAAGGTAAGTGGCTCAAGGATGTATATGTATAACTATTAGTTTGGACAAAATAGGCATATACATGAAGCTAAATATAAACATGAAAACATGTACAAAATGGGAATACAAGTCAAATGCATGAATCATCAAAATTAGGCTATACTAGTACATCTAATAAGTACAAATGAGCGTTCAAGTACAAACATATAATAGTCTATTGTGGCTCACTAGTTGTACAAGTATATATCTAAGTTTTAATGAAAACTAACATCTTAGACATGTAATCAAAATATGAAGCATAGGAATCAAAATAAAAATTCAATGATCATTATGTATATGCGCATGCATAGATCTAGGACATACACATTAGTTAAAACAAATGTGAGAACACAAAGATATAAATCCATATTAACATGGGTGTCTAAAATAACTAAACATGTATATCACTAATCTAAATATCATGGCCTAAAACATATTAATCATGACACATCAAAACATGCTAATAATGAATAAAATGAAAAGTATGTAAATAATAAATGAGGAGTAAGAGATCGTTACCAAAACCGAGAGGGCAACTCTCTATGTCTCCAAAACATGGTGGTCCTTCCACCAAACTCCCCTTGAAAGTGATGCATCCAAATTGTTCTCTTAAGCTCGGAACGCATCACCTCAAGGCACCATTACTCTCACGTCATGCGAGAGCCCACACCTACATCAAATACAATAGGGGTGGTCTTTGGTACCCACACTCTTTTGGGTCCATGGGGGTTAGCTCCTTTCTAACCCAAACAAATTTAGTTGCTAAATTTACATCATGTATCTTATCATAGCAAAATTTGGCAAGGTGGCCCTTACGTCCACAATGTGTACATGTGTACACATGAGCATACATCGTGTTGTGTATATGAACGTGCGAAGCATGTGTATGCCGTGGATGGTGTGCATGTAAAAAGGAACTTGTTTCTTTCGAAACATAGATTCCAAACGTGAGTGGTTCATGGCACAATGACTCAAGGTGGAGCCCAAACAATCAACACTTTTCATCAAAATATTTATATCATTTTCAATACTAGAAGATAAAGTGGAGCATGCAATAGATGTGCTAGAAGATGAATCTACACTAGCATGGCAAACATGTGTGTCTAAATCCTTTTCAAAGAAATGTTTTTATTAGACATCAAATCCAAATCCTTTGAAATAGAAGCAATTTTATTTTTCAAAGAATCATTTCTTTTAAAACAAAATCAAGTTTTGAAGATATAACTTTATTTTTCTTCAAAACTTCATTACAATCATTTCTATTTTCAAAATCTCATTTCCTTTAGGGTAAGGTCTAGTTGAGATTTAAGTGAGTCACGTTCACTTGAAATCTCTTCCTTCTCTTACAAAACCAAATCAAGTCTTGAACACAAATCCTTATTTTCTTTGTTAAGTTCAAAACTCTTCTTTTTTAAAAGATTATATTTTTCTAGCAATTTTTCACAAACAATGGAAAGTTCTTCATTCAAAGCATTGGATCAACATAGTCATTACATGAAGAACTAGCATCATCACTATCTAATTGAGTTTCGAGTATATCTCAAGGGAGTCATTCCCTTGGACCATGTAGCATTGTTGCTCGGATTCTCCACTAGATTCATCCTCCGTTTGGATTGGCAATTGAAGCTTGGAGGAGGTCAACATGTTCCACACTGCAAAGGCGGAATCACAGTTAGAAACTAAGCACAAATATTCTTTATTAAGCGTGCTTCTAAGTGCCTCAAGGGCTTGTGCATTGGCCTCTATATGCTTGCTATTACCAAGATAGGATTTCTTGGTAGCGGCAAGAAAACATGCAAGCCTAGGGTTTTCAAGTACATGGACATCCTAAATTTCCATATGTCAATGTTGGAGACATCAAACATGGGAGGTAACAAGCAATCCATGAGTGTGTGTGTGTGTGTGTAAACAATATAAGTGTGCAAATGCAAATGATAGATTAGCTATACCAAGATCACACTCCTAGGTGGTTAAACCAAATATCATGAGCGTAGGCTCTGATACCAATTGAAAGTACACCTAGGGGGGTAAATAGGTGTACGGCTAATCTAATGAACAAAATGCGGAATTTAAAAACTAAATTGCAATACACTTAATGTAACCAACGAGTGTAGCCGAATTCCCGGTGAAGGGCTCTGGACTAACTCCTCTTGATTCCTCTGAATAAAAGTTGAGGTGCTATATGAAGCTCTCGTGGTTAAACACAAGTAAGACACACACAAACAAGCTGTAACACCCCGCTCCCGGAATACGTACTTAGTTGTGTACTCAGATTTTTGATGTATTTTTCAATTTACTTTTTGTTTTTGTTCTGTATTATGAATATTTATATGATCGTTTGCCTTGGATTCGGATTCGTGAACTCGGAGTCAGCCCTAATCTGAACCGGGACCCGATCCTAGGATATTCCTCGATTTAGTCTTTCTGTAATCAAATTTGACCAATTTCAGTTTTCAAACATTATTTTCTAATATTTTAGATTTTTTATGATTTTCTGAAATTTTTCTGAATTAAATTGAAAATCTTCAAAACGGTGTCGACCAGTGCCGCTGACCGATTCCCGGATTTTTAATTACAAACGGAGTGGAATTACTAGAAATAGCTTTTCACATTATTTTTTAAATCACATTTTCTATCTAAATACTTTTTCTGAGAATTTTCAGAGATCTATCAAATCCGGCCAACCCGGTGTAGACCGGTATCGATGGTTGACTTCTGATTTTTAATTTGAAAAGGGATTTTTATTTCTGAAAACCGATTTCGTATTATTTCTCAGGATGATACTTTCTACTCTTCTGGGTATTTTTGGGATTTTTCTGGAACAGTCGATATTTCCCGACCTTATTATAATATTATTATTTTAATCTTCTTTTTTTTTTCTCCTTCTTCTTTCTTCTTTTCTTTCCACCGACTCCACCAACGCCACCTCACCCCCTCATTTATTCCTCTCCCATCCATCACCTCCCTCCATCCATCACTCTCCTTCCTTTTCTTTTTCTTTTCTTTTTCTTTTTCCTTCTTCTCTTCTTCTCTTTTCTCTTCTTCTTCTTCTTCTCCATTTTGTGGCCGACGCCAACCGAACCCTCCGGCGCTCCGGCGACCTCATTCGGCCACCAACGCCGGCGAGGAAGCCCCAACTCCGGCGGCCAAGCCCTCTCTCCTCCATCTCTAGCACCACCACCAACTCCACCTTCTTCTTCTTCATCATCTTCCTCAAATTAGCCACCACCACCACCAAAATCACCATCTCTACCACCACCACAACTCTTCTCCATCACCAACCCAACCCCTCTCCCTCTCTTTCCCCTCTCTTTTTGGGGTGGCCGCGCCACCCCGGGGATGGGCGCCGCTGGCGGCGCACCAGCGGCCGTGGGCAGCCAGGGGCCAACCTGGCCCCCTGTGCGTGGACTGAGGGGGGCAACAGCCCCCTTCCTTTTTCTCCCCCTCCTCTCACTTCTCTCTCTCCCCTTTACCCTCTCTCTCTTTTCTTTGGGGTGGCCGGCGGCCACCGGAGGGCCGCCGGCGCCGGCCTAGGCGAGGCCACAGCCAGGCCTCCTGGCCTGGCCGTGAGCAGTGAGAGGGGGGGCAACCGCCCCTTTTTTCTCTTTCACTCTCTCACTCTCTCTCCTCTCTCTACAATCTCTCTCTATCTCTCTCCTTGTATCTCTCTCTCTCTCAACCGCCCTCTCTCTCTCCAGATTCTCTCTCTCCTCTCTCTAATCTCTTTCTCTCTCTAGATCTCCCCCTTTCTCTAGATTTTCTCTAAAAATCTCCCTTTCTCTCTAGGTTTCTCTCTCTTTCTCTCTAACTCTTTCTCTCTCCTCTTCACTTTCTCTCTCTAATATATATATATATATATATATATATATATAATATATATATATATATTATATATTTAATTATATTTTGGCGCGTACACGAGTTCTAGGGATTTCAGAGTTTTCGGCTATTCCGGAGATTTAGGCGAGTGTCCTCGCCTCCATTTGGTTTTTTCCCATTTCGTCGGGTCGACATGTTATTTATTATAAATTTATATGTATTTTGTATTAGGTTTTGTCCCTGTATTTGTGTGTGGCCGAGTGCCAATGACTGGACATGTATTGCTCTGTGACGAATGCTTGTATTAGGGTAGTTTACTTCTTGCATATATATGTCATGCCTGTGATATGATATTCTTACTGCTTATACCGTGCGTGGCCGACTCTTCGTGGTCGTTTGTCTTTGGGTTCCATACTTGGCCTCCGGGCCCTGTCAGCCTCCAGGCTTCTCTACTCTACAGCAGTACAGACATTACTACATTTGAATGCATACTCGTGTAGTGTTAACATCTCGTGTAGGTACTCTTGTACCGACTCTGGGTGTCTGCTCACTCTCAGGATGGCTACCCAATGGTTCCACGCTTATACCCTTATGGGTTTCGTGGTAACTACTGAGAGTGTGCTGTAAATCACCTAGAGGGGGGTGAATAGGTGATATGCTAATTTATAAACTAAATGCGCTAAATGCGGAAGTTAAAACAAATTTTGCAACACTGAATATACAACACACAAGTGCAGCCGAATTCCCCGTGAAGGGCTCTGGACTAACTCCTCTTGATTCCCCTAGATATGGGTTGAGGTGCTATATGAAGCTCTTGTGGTTAAGTATAAGTGAGGCACACACACAAGCAAGCCAAGAATATAAGGATGAAATAGCAATGTGAATTAATGCAAGGCACAAATGCAAGCAAGTATGAATGACATGGCAATATGAATAATGCTATGCACAACACAAATAAAGAGAGAGGGTTAAGAGACAATGAATCAAACGCAAACACAAAGATATGTTTCGAGGTTCGAGCCCCTAGCTCTACGTCCCCGCCTTCACCGAGAAGGATTTCCAATCCACTATAGGAGTACCGAACTCCTCTCTCAACTTACTAGCCACCGAGGCAATACAACCACAATCCACCTCTACCGAAGAGGGATAAGGCCCGTAGCCAATACAATCACAATTACCTCTACCGAAGAGGGATCCAAACACCACTCCGATCAACCTCTACCAAAGAGGTATACACAAATAAAGGAGGGTTTACAATCTTGGAGGCTTAATCAACCTCAAACACTTCTCTTTTCCACAAACAAAAGATGCTAAATAGATTAGGATAGAAGATAGCTCAAGTGTGGAAAAACTAGGTGTTTTGGAAAACAAAACTCAAAGAAATAATCTTGGAAAAACTCTTGAAGATAATGGAAATGAAGAACAAACACAAATCTCCCAAAATTCTATTTCCTTTGATTTTCTAAAAATCTAAAACAAATAAGATTGGAAGTTTTAAAGCCCAAAAACACTTTTGAAATCTTTTAAAAACACTTCAGAAAACTAAGAATTTTTCTTGTCAAAAGTCTTGTCAAAACACCCCAAGACATGGGTATTTATAGCCCAAACCAGAAACTAGCCGTTAGGCTGATCTGTCAGCCTGACAGGCCTGTGGTCGGCCGGCCCGGCCGACCGCTAACGGTCATAAATGTGACCGTTGGGGCATCCGGTCGACCGCTCGGCCGACCGCCCAGATACAGAGAGCAGAGCTCTCTGGTCCGTCGACCGGTCGGTCGGCCGGCCCACTGTGCTGCCAGACGTGCACAAGGCTATGCACGTCGGTCGACCGCTGGGTCGACCGGCCCTTGTTCGGTCGACCGTTGCGTCGACCGTGCAGTCGGCCGACCTGGCCTGTCAGCCACTGTTCTGGGTCAGAAACACTTGTTAAAAATATTTCTAAAAATCTTTTAAGTCTTGTAAAAATCTCCAAAAATAGTTTTATCATTTTGCATTGATACATAAACATGTGATAAAAATTTAGCTCAAATATCAAGCATATAAAACTATTTTGTGTCTTATCATTTTTACCAAAAATCAAAACTGTATTTTATCAAACTTTGATTTTTCAATACATGAATAGGATAGTCAAAATAAGTTTATTTAAAAGTTAAGCATGCATGTATAGAAAGAATACATCTACTATACATATAAACCATTTAAACTTGTTTTGATCAATCTATTCATGAAAACAAATATTGGTTAAACCAAAACCAAAAAAACCAATATCCAAACATAAAACGTGTGTGTTGTGCACTTGAGCATATCAACTATTCTAAGCTTTACACATGGATCTAAAACACACTAAACATTAGGATACCTAAGTCTTCTTGACGATTTTCATCTTCAAGTCGACTCGATCCCAAACGTGATCCACCGAGTGCAAAGTATGATCTTGATGCTCGGCACTGGAATCACCATGAAAAGCTCCAAAACTCCTTTGTTGAAGCTAATCACCAACTAATATCTTGTTAAATGATCTGAAACTAAATCACAAGATTATTAGTAAACATAACTACACGAGTTAATCATCATCAAAACTAGAGAGGAAGGCCTCCGGGCCAACATGTGCATAGACCTCGAGCGTACTTTAGCCTCCTGGTTCTCGCCTGCTATCTCGAAAGAGAAGTGCGTTCAGACCGTTAGGCTTTCAGCTCCGCCTGGTAGGTATGCTTAGCGCTCAGCGCTTTATCACTAGATTCGTTTAGGCGAGATGTTGCCGGATTTTCTACTCATACTTTAAGCCGAGTCGTCCGGTAACCTCGCTAGGCGCTCCAGTGTTAAACACGGTTTGCTCTCCATACCTCCAGCTTGCTCAGCTCCGCTTGATTGTGCTCAGCTATTACTCTATCACATGTCATGTACATGCTTGATATGTTACACTTGACATGCTTTACTTAATACCTGTCATTTGCATGCTAATATCTTACACCTGTCTATATCACTTGACAAATGATATGTTGTCACCCGACATGCTACTACTTGACCATTCTTCTTGTTATGACATGACTGGTTACCTGTCTAATATCACCCTCTTGTCATGCTATCCCTTGAAACCCGGCATGGTATACTTGACTCTTGTAATTATCACGATAACGGGAATGATGACCTGACATCCTGTTTATATCTTGATATATTATAGTACAAACTGTACTCCTGATACACCTGTATTCCTGATATTCCTGACTTGTTCTTGCTCATTCCCGAAATCTGATAATTATCTAATAAACCATAAAACTGGACAACTTACATCGGGTCGGGGAAAACTTGCGGCTATCAATATATGTTTATGTTTACAGTGGCACTAGGTATGTTGTGCAACTAAAACTTTCGCTCTGACCTGTGGGCCTCCAGGCGACCGAGGGGAGTGCTGGCTCCCTCCTTCTTGGTACCATTTTGATAAGGGCATTCTATAAGACCCTCCTGTACGCCTTGCGGCTGGTTCCGAGCACTAGTAACAAACATCCTGGATCATAGTCCCGGGCATGCACGGGACCCACTGTAAACATTGTTCGTTGATACCCCGTTGGTTTCCAATAACAACCTTGCTTTACTCAGATGTGGATATACGTGTGTTGGGACGTTATTTCACATATCTAGACATCTGGGTAAGACGAGTAATACTAATAATAAAAGATGCCAACTATGGATCCGTTGTATGCTTTACCGAGTTTGCTTCTATTGGGTTTTACATCGGATTTCTGGTTTTATGATTTTTATCATATTAGCTGCTTATATCCTGCTTTAAACATCATACTCTATCACACCAGTCTCCTTCTCTTATCTTAATATACCATAAGTATTCCTGCTTGATATTACTCGCTATATATATCTACCTGCTTCTGTGTACCTGTCCTCACGACACGGTTTTCAATGCATGATTATGATTCGGTATTATCGATACACGTGTGCTTATCTTGGCACGCCATCTGGCATTCGCATCACCACTCGTTAGGGGAGTTCTGACTCTTCTGGATCCTCATGTCCAGGTCCTGGAGCTTGGAGCTAGGGGATTCTCTTGGTTACTGACCTAAGAGGTGCAACGGTAGCTTGGATCTCCAGCAGACCATCTGAAGCTCTATCCTTCCAGCCCCCTGTGCGCCTCTTGAGTTTTCCTTTTGTAAACTCGTGAGTGCCTTTTATACTGTTCATACTTGTACATCTCTTTGTATTCTCGCATTTGCGCCTATTGGTGATATAATATTCTTGTAATATTTGTCACATCTGGTGATAACTTTGTAATTGTACCCATATGTTGGAACATATAATGTACCACGTGCTTCCGTACTCTGATTCTTGCTTGTACTGATGCTTAGCGTATATACGTGAGGGTAACTCCGACCTGCGTATATATCGCAGTAACGTCTCCGTACCCGCAGGATCGGGGCGTTACACAAGCCAAGCATATAATATATGAATGAGCAATATGAAATGATGCAAGGCACAATATAAGAGAGAGAGTTAGAGTCAATGGATCAACGCAAACACCGAGATATGTTTCGAGGTTCGAGCACACAGCTCTACATCCACGCCTTCACACAAAGGATTTCCAATCCACTAACTTGTCCACACAGGACTCCCACACAGGGAACCTCCACTGAGGATTTGGGGCAATACAACCGGGAGTACACAACTCCTCTCTCAATTACAAACACAACCTCTACACTTAGAGGCTAGGCACAAAGCCACCAATATTAACCTCACAAATGAGGGATAGGCACAAAGCCACCACTTCATAAATCAACCTCTACACAAGAGGGATATCACAAAGTAGGAGGGTTTACAACTTAGTGGTTTCACAACACAAACTATCTCTTTCTCACAAAAACAAAGATCCTAATAGATAGGATAGTATGTAAGCTCAAGTGTAAGAAAACAAAGTGTTTTTAACAAAGAAAATCACTTGGGAAACTCTCCAAATAGATATAAAATTTTTAGACCAAAAATAAATTCCCAAAAGACAATTTTCTTTAAAATAACAAACACTTTAAACAAATAGAGAATAAGAATTTGATCCCAAAACTTTTTGCTGAAAACACTTAAGGAGTATGAAATTTTTCTCTCTAAAAATCTTAGCCAAAACAGTCCTCAAATGGGGTATATATAACCCCCAAAAGAATCTGCCTGTTGGCAGCTGACTAGGCCCAGAATGGCCTTCTGGTCGATCGGCCGGTCGACCGGCCAACGGTCAAAAAAATGACCGTTGAGCCCTGCGATCGACCGCTTGGTCGACCGTGCCAGTTCCAGAGAGCAACGGCTCTCTGGCCGGTCGACCGCTCGGTCGATCGAGTCTAGAAACAGAGAGCAGCGCTCTCTTCCCGGTCGACCGGAGGCTTTCCAGAGAGCAGAGCTCTCTGGCGGTCGACCGGGACGGTCGACCGGCCTCCCCAGCTTGGCTGCGTGCACATCCTGTGCACGTCGGTCGACCAGCCCGGTCGACCGGCAGTCAGCCAGACTGACAATTCTGGGACAGAAAAACTAGGGTTTTTAACTTAAATAAAATCCCATAAAACTTCTAAAAATTCACAAAAATAAGTTCTTATATTCTCTTTGAAATACAAACTTGTGTGGAAAAATTCAACACATATTTCAACTTATTTGTACCATTTTTGTGACTTGAAAAGTTTGCCGAAAACCAAAACTCGTATTTTCCAAAACTAGGATTTTTGAAATGGAAAATCGTTTTGTCCAAAACTCATCCAAATACAAAAACATGATATTGAAACAACTTGAAGTATGTTGTATATGGATATAATCCAATATACATGAAATAGATATATATATCAATGTTTTGACTTTAAATCCAAAATAAGTTTTGTTAAAATACAAAACCCAACACATGAATAGGCATATCAAAATAAGTTTGTCTAAGATATGAAGCATGCATGTATATAGAACAAATCTAATATACATTAAACCATGTAAACTTATTTTGATTCTATCTATTCATGAAAACCAAGATAAGTTAAACCAAAAACTGAAAACCAAAACATGAAAACTTAAACAAGTGTGTGTGTTGTGAACTTGAGCATATCACACTATCTAATCTTTAACAAATGGATCTAAACTAAAAACTAAACAAAGTACCGAACTCTTCTTGTAGAGCTCCGTCTCCAAGTCGACTCGATCCAAACGTGATCCGCCGAGCTTGACTCCAACGAGTGCTAGATATGAACTTTGACGCTCGGGCCCTTGAATCACCATGTGAAAGCTCCAAAACTCCTTTGTTGAAGCTAATCACCTACTAATATCTTGGTTAAGTATCTGAAACTAAACATCACAAGATTATTTTTAAACTATAACTACATGAGTTAATCATCATCAAAACTAGAGTGGAAGGCCTCTGGGCCAACAGACTCAACCGAGTGCTAGATCTGATCTTGACGCGCGAGCTCTTGAATCTACATGTGTTAGCTCCCAAAACTCCTTTTGTTGAAGTTAAACACCTACTAATATCTTGATCACTAACTAACTGAAACTGTGTAAACACAAGATTATTAGTAAACTAACCTTCATAAGTTTAATCACCATCAAAACTAAGGTGAAAGACCTCTGGGCCAACAAAAAACTACTATGTCTCCTACTATAGTTGAAGAGCATCAGTATATGTCTCACTACCTATACTAGCGCAGTTAGTAATTTGATATATGTGATGGTGCGTATTGTTGGCCCAAAGGCCCATCACTCTAGTTTTGATGATGATCAACTCATGTAGTTATAGTACTAATGATCTTGTGTTTATTTAGTTTCAGATTTGTGATCAAGATCTTAGTAGGTGTGTAGCTTCAACAAAAGATTTAAAGTCAAGTTTTGGAGCTAGCATGGTTGATTCAAGAGCTTGTGTATCAAGACCACATCAAGTACTCAAGAGGAGTCTAGCTCTTTGGATCGTGTTTGGACCAAGTCAAGAAGGAGTTGAGAAGACTTCAAGTGAAGACTTCAAGATGAAGACTTGTGTCTAGATTTATTTTTATAAGATTTTGTTTTTAGTTAAAATGTAAAGGATAGAATAGTTGGTGGATTGCTCAAGTATATCTCACACACACACTCTTATTTTAGATGAGTTTTCATAAAAGAATTTTTATTTGAAAAAATACAAAAGAGTTTTCTTTTAGAAAAATACCGGTTTGGTTTTTGGAATTCAAAGTTTATATGTTTTAACTAAAACCAAATTTAGAGCTTAAATGTCAAAAATATAGATATTTCATCATGTATGTGTAGTGGATCATATCCATACACTCTATGCTTTTAAAGAGTTTAAAATATCTTGTTTTTGTATTTGGAGAAGTTTTGGAAAACCAATTTTGAAAAAATACAGTTTTCGTTTTTAGCCAAAATTTTCAAGTTACAAAAATAGTTCAAATTGTTTGTAACATGTCTTGATTTTGCTCAAGCATG